>VXBO01014521.1:708957-739305 GCA_013400135.1 Rhinoptilus africanus
GGGGTGTCAGCCACCCCTCCCAGCTTTGTGTCGTCAGCAAACTTGCTGAGGGTGCACTCTATCCCCTCATCCAGGTCATTGATGAATATATTGAAAAGCACTGGGCCCAGTACTGACCCTTGGGGAACACCGCTCCTCACTGACCTCCAGCTAGACTCCACGCCCCTAATCACAACCCTCTGGGCTCTGTCCTTCAACCAGTTTTCTATCCACCTCACTGTCCACTCATCTAACCCACTCTTCCTAAGCTTCCCTAGGAGGATGCTGTGGGAGACCGTGTCAAATGCCTTGCTGAAGTCAAGGTAGACCACATCGACCGCTCTCCCCTCATCCATCCATCCAGTCACACCATCATAGAAGGCGATCAGATTAGTCAGGCATGATTTCCCCTTGGTGAATCCATGCTGAGTACTTCTGATGGCCTTCTTTTCCTCCATATGCTTTGAGATGACGCCCAGAACGAGCTGTTGAACAGAAGAACAATGAAGAACAATTAGTCAAGAGAATCCAGTGGCGAAAATTATAAGTGGACTTCAGACTGCTTTAAGCAGCTGGTAAGTGTGAGTTTGGATGACTGGAGCTTTGGTGTCAGGTGCCTAGTATCTGACCTATTCATTCATCTGCCCACACAGTAGTACCCTGAAGTATTTTCATTGAGGATGAAGGATGGAAAAGAGATGTAAGCCATCAGAAACACATAACAAGAAAAAATACTGGAAAAGATTGTGTCATGCTTGACCTACTATTGAATCTCATTCTTCCTGATAAATATTGTAAAATTTTGGAAGTATCTGCATTTTTCAGTTAAAATTAGTGAGTCTTACATTCAGCTGAAATAAAACTGCGTGTATAAAACAATTCTGCTTATAAAAATGTTTTAGTAGTAGAAATGGATTGCTGAACAGACCAGTAACATGCAATGGATGTTACATTTCTGTTCTAAATTATTGGTTTTAAGTCCAAGACACTACTGACAGCTGCTTATTAGCCTACACTCCTCTCAGTCTCATTTCTTAGTGGACAAGCACCCATATCAGAATTGTCAGTCTTGGTAAGTAATTGTTTCTGCATCAGCCTGAAGACTAAACTATCCTCCCATAAACCGAGGAAGCCTTTTAGCATCATCATTGCCACTGTATTCCATGCTGTGCCAGTGCAGATAAAGAAATTATGTCTGTCTGTTTTGCTGTCATATCTGCTTTCATTCACGAGCACTAAGCTTGTCTGAGCACAAGACTAATACCATGAAAAAGCTAAATCTTCCAAAAAGATTTTTTATTGTTTAGCTTGGGTAGACCAAAGCCCATTCTGTGACTGTAGGATTTGGGATTCCTTACTAAGCATCTATCC
Organism: Rhinoptilus africanus; assembly: GCA_013400135.1. Classification (NCBI taxonomy): domain Eukaryota; kingdom Metazoa; phylum Chordata; class Aves; order Charadriiformes; family Glareolidae; genus Rhinoptilus; species Rhinoptilus africanus. The sequence goes on from VXBO01014521.1 coordinate 710,308, forward strand.
AGTGTTTTGGTATAACCACCATTCAAAATCTCTTCTGAATGCTTCAGCCTGATTAAATCCCATGTACTCTTACGGCTTTGGCTCTGGTCACATACACATCATCACTGACAGTGCCAAAGAAATGGCTGTACCATTACAAAATTGAAAGAAAACAGGTTTTCCCTATCTCTCACTCTAGTGATATAAGTATTGTTTGTCCCTACAGAACATAACCAAATGCTATAATGCCTTTTTAGTTAGTGGTTGGACAGCTAGACATAAAAGAGTCTGAATCACCATCTCCTTTGGCTTATATCCACTAGGCTCTGGGATGTTTGCAGATGGCGGTCTTTTGATCCCTCCATAGCTTAAGCTGTTCTATTTTGTCAAGTTAAATCCTGAAAGCATGCCAATACAAGGGATCAGAAGGATCTCAAGGGATCCAGTGGAACCCTAATGCTCTGAGGCAGAAATAACTACAACCACAATACCAAATATAAACCAAAATATTTATCTATCTTGTTTTTAAAAAGCTACAATGAAGGAGACTCTCCTTATATAACAGATCCTGGTACTTCATTACTCTACTATTATGAAAATATACAATATAAATCTTACTTTCCTTTCCCCTGCAGAGAGAAGAGCTATCTTCTTCATAAAAGGCTTTCACATTGTGAAGACTATTATATCTGCCTTCAGTCTGTTCTAGACTAAACAAACATTGTTCCTTCAACCCTTCCTCAATGTTCCTGTTTTCTAAACTTATCAGTCTTATTGTTCCTCTTTGTACTCTATTTGTCAACTTCTCTCTTGTCTTGTGTTGTGCCTAAACTGGATACGGTTCTTCATCCAAGGTCTCACTGGAGAAGAAATTTCTCTGTATGTTGCCCATGACACTTCTACTGATTTGAAGCTTCTCATTTTTTCACTACAGCCAAAATATTTATTCAAGTCTGATTTGTCACTCATTACAGTCCTTCATCCTCTTCTGTCATCTAGTCAGCTATTCCCCATTCCATATTTATTTTCCATAACACAGGTCTTTAACACAAGTTTCCTTTCTTGAAGAGATTTGAATTCTGATCCTGTCCTCAGTAGTGCATTTAGCTCCTTTCAATTTGCCGTCATTGGCAAATTATAGACGTCAAGATGTATTCAAAGCATGTCATCAAGACCAAAATTATCTCTCTGAAGGTTGCTTTTTGAAATCTTTTCTATTTTGATAGCATGAAGTCCCAACAACTTATTTTCTAATTTTTAGTAAGTCACATTTACATCATGTATTCTTTTACAAGAGGATGTATGACCTGACACTGTTTTACGTAGTCTGGCATTTATTATTTCACCTTCATCCATTGTCCCATTAAAGTACTTGTCTTGGCAAACTCTGACGTGTGAGCTCTAAGACAGTTTACCATCATCTTGGTATTTCCTACTGCCAGTCTCACACCAGTGGCGTATTTTATGCCTTGTTTTTATTAAATACCACTTCTGAGGTCTTTGGGGTTCCAGAGGAAAGGTGTCTACCTAAAAGACTGCTACAGATTTTGCAAAGTATAAGGAAAATGGTAATCTAGGAATTGCAATGTTGTTGTCAAATGCAAACTGCAGAGACTTTGTGCTTTTCTAGTGGACTCGTTATAATAATAAAAAAAGTCCATCCAAAAGTAGACTCTGGGGATTGAACCAAATTTGTATGTTCTTTGGAAAAGGGTGTGTGAAATAAATCTGTAACAAGATCTTTTATTTTAATAAGTTCAATTATAAGTACATAAACCTATTTCTAAGCAATGATTTAAGCCTCTATAAAAATGAAATGGTTTATTTGCATGCCAGACACTTTTATTAGTTTGTTTTTATTCACGAAAAGTGAAGTTAAAGAATGAACATGATTTTAATGTACAGTAGATTATGGACCAAATGAAAAGTGATACTTGACTCCACCCAGCCAAGAAGAGACACTTCCCCTTAATGGATTGAGCATTTGAAAGGAAGAAAAATAGCTTCAGGTTATTTTCAGATGTTTTCTAAAGTTGGAGGAACTTAATCCATTTTGTTTTCCATCATTTATTCAGAAGTATTGCCTCAGGATATGTATGATTTTAAACATTAATATTCCACCACACCCCATAATATGGAATACAGGAACTAAGCACGATAGTAAAAATTCAGACATCGGCCAAGATTGCTTGCATATCTGAGCCATTTATACTTGGCTGACTGAACCTGTAGGCCTGGGGAACTCAAGGGTTGTAACTTTGGTACTTTATTCCATGAGGTATAACAATTATCTTTGTTTTCACATATCTTCCACAGTGTCCTAATTCTCCTTCAACTTTATGAAAAATAGTTTTGTGTTCTCTTTAAGCAAAGTAAAAATAGGGCTAAAATCTTAACATGAATTGTATGTTTGCAACAATGCAAACATGAAGAATTTCTGAGCTGGAATAAAGGAACAAATGTACATAAGATCTTGAAAACAGACAAATCATCCGAAATCTTGGTTCTGCAATCTTCCATCTTTTGTTATGCATTTTTGGTACATGCAATTTTTGCCAAGGAATTCATCTGTGAACGTAGATAATGAATACTTGAATCTTAGTGGCATACACATTCTTCAGGTAACAATTTGAGCCTGTTCACTTAAACTGTGTTACTGGTAGTACAGGAAAGGGTTTAACAGCTTTATTCTTTAGTTGTTATGGCATAACTAATCAATGCCATGAGAAAAAATTATACTACTTTTGAAGATGCAATGAAGATATTAAAGATACATTGCTCTCCTTGTCCAGTTCACAAATTTAATCTTTTTTTTTTTTAATCTGAAAGGAACTATTTGCGTAATTTGTTCTAGAAATTTATGCTTGATTTTGTGTGGAGTAGAAATAAAGCCATTAGAAGCAGTGTAGTAACACTGTAGTAGACAAAAATGAAAAAAAAAATAGACACTCTTCAAGTGTCATGACGCTGTTTTTGTTATGTTTGAATTCTCCAAACTACTTTGACCACAATGGAAAAACACTGCTGAGTATCCCACATGCACTGTTACTTTAATAAAACACCAGATGCATATTCTGTTAGGTGCTCAGAAGACTATTTTAAACTGGCTGAGTGACATTGAGAATATATTTTCTTGCTTAATCTGAACCTTTATATTAAGTTGTTTCAGCTTTAAGTTAAAACCTATGAAATTACAAAAGAATATGTGAAAATATGCCTTAATACCACTTTTGAGAAATAAAAATAATTTGCAATTCCCCTTATATTTTCCCTTAATTCAGGGGAACTGAAGGCTCAACTTTACAATTTCCTGTCTTCCTAATATTCAAAATTGAATGCAGGATAAAGTTATCCTTTCATTGATTGTCAGTGTCTAACTGATAGACTTAACCATGGAAGGTGGCATAGGATGACAAAAGAAGTAAGGAAGAATCCAAGCAGAAATTGTCAAAATCACACTCCAGTAAAATCAGCCAAGTATTAGCTTCATGAAAATGTAAACAAAGCAGACAGTATCTTGGCTTACGAATTGTGGAATGGGAGAGGACTATACTTACAGAAATATGCATAGCCGATGAAGGATTATAGATTTTTTTTTTCAGAACATAAAAAGAAAATTCCATAAGATCTTGAACTGTAAGGAAAGTGAGAGACTTTTTTTTAGAGCGTGCGCTTGTAACCTTCTTCCAGAATTCAGACTTCTCTAATGGGTCTTATAACCCAAATCCTGTAAAACATGTCCAAGTCTGTAGCCCGCTTTGCAGTAGAACATCTAATATTTTGTAGAGCAGTAAAGGGGAGGGGAAGGTCACTGAGAGGACAACCCAGAAGGAGGATGTGTAGGTATATGCCAAAACTTCTGCATCCTGTGGAGAAGTGCTCCTCACAGCTTAGTGCAAACACGCTGCTGAGGAAATCTCTCCAGTTTGTCCATGCCCACATAACCTGCTCCCCCAGACTCTCGCATGGGAAAACACAGCCACCCACCAGTGCTGCTCAGCAGATATCAGATGGGAGAAGATTCAGTCTCTCAGCCCACATACACTCTCCGTTTCCAGGAGTCCATTCAACTTGGACATTTATGCAGGACCTCAGCACTTGGCATTAATCTCCTGTGGCAAGGGAATGTCATGTTAGATACAGTCCTTTAGCCAAATCTCAAATTCTTAATTTGACCCAGATCTGGGGCTTTATTTTAATGCAGCTTAGCTGATTTCCACGAACTGAGAATGTGGCGTATTGTCCAAATCAGAATTCCATGTCTCAGCAACTGAGTAAAATAAAACCTTAACTTGTGAACACAGAGGTCCAAAGGCAGCAATCTAAATATTTCTAAATGCTCAATCTAAGTTTATATTAGATTTAACTTGTTATAAACCATATCCAGCATATTTAATACAGCATTAGTTTATCAAAAGTCATTTAAAAATAGAAGACAGTTCAGAGGAGATCAACAAATACCTTTGGGTAACCCAGGTATAGATTTTAAACTAAACAAGCAGCCTGCAAAACTGCAGGTATTTGCAGATTACAGAGACCAAAAGCACAGAGAAACATATTCATAGAATCATAGAATCGGTGAGGTTGGAAGGGACCTTTAAGATCACCAAGCCCAACCATTAACCTACCCTGACAAAACCCACTTCTAAACCATGTCCCTAAGTACCTCATCTACCCTTTTCTTAAACACCTCCAGGGATGGTGAATCCACCACCTCCCTGGGCAACCTATTCCAATGTTTAATAACCCTTTCAGTGAAAAAGTGTTTCCTGATATCCAATCTAAACCTGCCCTGACATAACTTGAACCCGTTTCCTNGGACCCGGCACTTGGCCTTGTTGAACCTCATGCCATTGGCTTCAGCCCATCGGTCCAGCTTGTCCAGGTCTCTCTATATTCAGTGCACTGCTTTAAGTTTTACCTCTTGGCAATTAAAAGGATGTGTTTCAGGCTGGTTAACAAAACAAGCAACAGAGAATTCTGAAACTTCTAATATATGATTGCTGTGAGTATGGGAAACTGCACGTGATGCAGCAGCATCTTCGAAAGTAGCTCCCTTCTCATTCTTCCTCATTTTGAGCATAGGATAAGCTTTGTTTATACTTCTCCAAGTAATTATCTTATTTTCTGTTGGAAGTCTCATAGGTTTATTTGCTTCACCCTTGTCACAGCATGAAGCATAGGCATGGCAGAGTGTGATTATGCCCACAAAGTGCAAGTAGCTCAAGCTTACCCAGTAGGCATACAGTTTTGGTAGCGTGTGTTAAAATGTCTTTCCTACGCAAGCTGCAATTTTTTAAAAGCTTCCAACAAGAATACTTTTTGGTAGGAGAAAGTCCATTCCTAAAGCAACCTCACTTTGCTGGTAAATCAGTACTCCTACTTACTAAAGCTTTATAGAGAACAGGTAACCAGACTTCATTTGGTTTAAAATAAACATTGACCAATTAGTGGACTTTTCTCCAGACTCATTCTTAGAAATAGGATTGATTTTTTCCCAACATTAACTGGTATGTGGCAGACACCCAGGATTCAATAAGGGTGATGAAATGCCTGGCAGACCTAAACCCAAATAAAAATGGTGCCTAAAAAAGGAAAGCAGTAGAGCAAACATAATTGGCAAAAGGTGCAATAAGGACAACATTTCTCTGGTTTAATAAAAAAGCGTCGTCATCTCTTCAATGACACAGAAAATCACAGACGCAAATTTATCCGCATTGATCAACTGGTAGGCAGAAAAAGGAAACAGATAACAAAGTGATTCTACCCCAAAATTCCAGTTATCTGGAAAAAAAAATGGCAGAAACAAAGACTTTTAATTAAAATTTGTTAGTAAGGGACAGATTTTTAGTGTAAAATACTTGTTTACACACAGCTTGATTTTCTTGAAACTTCTTGTAGTTAAAAGTCTTTCAAGATTTTAAGAAACCTATAGTTATCATAAGTAAAATGAAGTGGGTAACTTGAAGAACGACTGCTATTTCGGATAATAAAGAAAGAATAATATTATAGTCATATAATTAGTCATATAATTATTACTTCATGGTGAACAACATATTTACTCAGCTGTATGTTTGCATGTAAGACTATTGTTATCTCTGGTATGCAGGAAGAACAGAAAAAAGAACTTTTATACAGTGTATAAATGACAGACCTACAGCAGAGCATAAAAGAAAAACACTTTTCAGATTACTTAGTAAGCAATTTACAAGTGTTTTCTCTTGAGTTCAATTCATTGGTACAAGAGTGCATGAATTTTAACTAAGTCTTTATACCATGTAAATCTTGACCAATATGAGACAAAGCTTCAGGATTTAAAGAAAATTGCAGTGCATATCACATTAATCTACCAAGAAATAAGTACAGAATTATGCCAAGAATTAAAAATACAGAAAGTAATAGTTTCCAGGAAATAGTTTCAGAAATAGAAGGGATGTATTTATTTTACTGTCCTGTTTCTTTATAATTTGGATGCCTCTGCATAGTTAGTACTAACATCAACTTTGAAAATGAGAAAAAAGATCCTGAGCACATTTTACAATGATGCTCAGTAATGCAATTTGGAATAGAGAACAAAATTGCCTCAATAAACAATAGGTGGTTCAAGGCTGAAGATACTCTTTAAAGGGACAGAAGACTTAAAGTAATTAATTTACATTTGAATTTCAAGCAATTATGGATGCCCTGCTACATTGCCACTGAACAACAACAATGTAGTTTTATTTGGAAATTTTTGTATGTTATTAAATGACTATGAATTGATAAAGAGAAGTTACGGAAAAATGCAGACATTAACTTGGGGGTTCATACATCAATAGACCTAAGCCCCCATTTCTTCTAAAGACATGCCCACCCACCCCCATTTATTCATGGCCAAAGGTCAAAATGTACAAGAACTCAAGAGAAGGAGGTAATATTTTGGTTCAAGGTCACTTTTGGTCACGTCTTAGGTGCTTCCTTGTATGTCCTAATACCCATATGCTGTTGCTTTCTGATATTACAAAAAGTGCCCAGTTACACTGGTACTCTGCTAAACTTTGTGAAGAGAGAGAAAGGCACAGGTGTGTTGCATCTCAAATATAACTATGGCATATATTAGAAAAGGCAGGCCCACAGAAATGTATCTGCACTTTAAGAAAATATGAGCAGGTGGAAAATGGTCCATAATTCTTGATAAAGTCTTTCCCCAGTTTGGTAATGGATTGGCTCCTGAGAAGTTTCTCTCTCCCCCAGTTTATAACCTGACTGATAGAAAACAAGTATCTAACACCAGCCAGTGGTGTTAGATATACTTCAGGAAACATTCAGAAAGAATCCATGTTATTTTTAGAAAAACAAAAATGCTCCATTTATCATACTCATTCCAACTTGCAAAAATTTAAATATTTTCCATGTAATGGTGAAATTCCCTTCTGTTGACTTGGCAAAGAAAGTGTACTTTAAGCAGATTTTGTACATCTGCTACATCAGGAAAAACACCTGCTGAAAATTTTCAAGAGTTTCTCAGCAAATAACTCTCTAAAGCCATTCAGCCTCTCAATGGCATATAAGTTTTATGATATTCTAAGTCAGAGTAATCTTGTTTAGTTTACCTTTGTATGTGTGTATATATATATATACATGTACACAATCCATTTAGTATATCAGTGCACTGCATAGTCAACTTAACCTGCCACTCATTTATTAAAGTACCAGACAGAGATAAATATTAAACATTATTTTTCTTCCCTTTGTTATCTGAAATGGCAAAATGAAGCATTAGAAGCAAAATATCTAGAGGAGCATCTTAGCACATCAGCAGACAACACCACCAGGCAGGCATTTTATATTAAGTGTGAAAATGGCTACTAACTCTGCTAAAATCTTTGGTACATATTCAGAAAAAGTGAAGGTTTGCTCTGTCTGTTAAGTATTTTGAATGTCACTGCCTAGGATACAATAGCACCCAGATCATGCAAAGCAATTCATACAACATTTCTCTCGACAAAACAAGTAGCTGTCAAAAGTTGGCCATTTTAATGTAACACCAACAGTTTTCAGTGTGTGCCTGCTAACTTCATTTTTTAGGTTTCTCCTCTACCTCCATATCCTGTATTTGCATTCCAGTTTTCCTGATACCAAATAAAGCCACGTACCACCTCAGAGCACCCAACTTTCTCTAGGTTGTCAGTTATCAGAACTTTAAGCATTTCAAAGTAGCTTAGAATTAGAATCTTCAGCTCTTTTTGCTCCCTGCAAGTGCTCCATTGCTTTCTAAGAGCATATTTCCTTTGTGACAGAGCACACAGATGCTTGTCTGGGCAAGATTTGCGTTTATCTTGTCTTGGTAAAGGGGCTCGAAGCCCTAGCTATGATCTAGGTCATCAGTTTTGAATGCAGCAGTTTTGAAGAGGTTTTTTTGAGTGGATTTTTTGTTTTGTTTTGTTTTTTAAAAAGGTATTAGGTTTTAGTTGGAAAGTAAGGGTAATGGAGGAACAGCGTGGTGCTTTTTCAGGTTCCTGAATTCCTTCCTTAACCTTCTGGACTGGAGGCTACTGATGCAAAGCGCGAGAGTGCCACCTCGTGGCTAGAGGCTCTCTTGGCTGGCAAATTCTATAGCTCAGTCCTGCAAAAAATGAGGTGTCAAGATTTAATGGTTAGGCCCTGAAAAAAAACAACATAAAGCAGGCTTAACTTCTTTGAAGAGGCCAGAGCTGCAAAAACGTGGGCATGAGAAAGCAGTGGACACTAATGGATACCCAAAGACCAGGAATCCCGTGTGCCACTTTTCCACTCCAGAGACTGTATTTCATGCAGAGGCAGATAATGCGAGTGTTTCAGAGCACGGGTGATGCAGCCCAGCCTTCCTTTACTCCGAAGTGAATTCCTTAGCCATGAGAGAACAGAACTGCACTCCCTTTTACACACATCCAGAGAACAAGGAAATTTGGCATACCTTTTTGTCTAACTAGGAGAGATGGAGAGAAGGACACTCTGTATTTTCCTCTTCAGAAATGTGTGCTTCTATAGGCTGAGGGAAGCACAAGGGTTGACATCACCCCTTTCTGGTAATTAATTATCCTGTACCCTGATAGCACCACTACCATTCCCTTCGCTATAATCCCGTTTCAAATAGGAAGGGGTTACCCTTAGCAATATGTACCTTTCCTGGGTGAGAAACCACCACAAGTATCCAGCTCTGTATCTGACAGGATTTGAGACATGTAGCTGCTCACAGACACCAGTTCATACCTTCCTGGAAGCAGAACCTTGTTATTTCAAATCAAGCAGAAATAGCTACAGGGTGTCAGTGCCTGCAGAGCTTTTACCAGCTCAGCAGGGCTTTTTTTGTCTCATTAAGAGCATTAAACTTTTGCCAACTAGCTAGTTCTGGTTAGAAGCCTTCTGAATCTATATCTGCTTCCTATGTCTTTTTTACATTTATCATTCAAACATTCTATCCCTCACTGTCTTTTCTAACACACAGACTCTGCAGAAGTCTACTTTTTATACTCTATTTAGGAGGCGTCTAGACTCCATGCTGTTCTGTGGTTTTGCTTCATTAACTGGTAGAACATTTTTGTAGTTTACCTAGCCAAAACTGATCATTTACATAACAGCCATGGGAAAACAGAGTTTTATAGTATCTCAAATAATCAGACTTCCATTTATAAAGACTTGCACCATGAAGCACACCAGGTAAAATTCATCTCACCTATCTATAGAAATCTGCATTGTAAACAGCTGACCATTCTGATGCCAAAAAGAGTGAGGCTCTGATAGGTGTCTCCTGAAGGGAAAATGAATCCTACCACTCTTGATCAAAGAGAACAGAACTTAACTGTAAAATCATTTAGCCCAGATTCAATTCCTCCCAGAATTTGTTAATTCCAACTCTGCTGTCCAAGTGCACTTCATTCCATATCACAGAATCATAAAATGACATTGTGTTTCCTGGAGAAAAAAAGATATGTTTAAAGGTATATTAGGCTTTGAAGCATCTTTTTAAAATGTAAAATGCTGTTTATATATCTAATAGGAATGTAATCCATTGAAATCCTATGCCTATGACTCATTTTAACCACATTGAGTAGGAAAACATGGAATTCCTGGGTCATCAGAGCAGGGAGAGAATTCAGGTATACTGCCTTTTCAAAAGCCACACACTTTTCATATGCTGTTCAACTGGCTTGAAGGGTATACCCAAGAAATTCAGTATGCTGTACACTACCCAAGGAAATTTAACATTAAAGGGTGAATTAATAATAGAGGACTGGATTGCTATGAAAGCGAAAATTCTGTGAAATCAGGGCAGCAAGATGAAGTAGCAATGCAAGAAAGATAAGGTTTTACCATCAGAATTGAATTCTAGATTAGCAAGTGCAGCTTCACTTCCCAGAACACAGAGACTGCCTGTGATTACAGCAATCACAACCAAAGAGAGGCTATAAATTTATCGAGTCTGAAAGCCAAATGAAATGGAAAATAGATTGCCAAGCACTGAAAAGCAAATTAATGAAGAGAGCAACATCCACAATTTTCTGAGCTCTGCAGAGATCATACAGAACTTCTGTTGAGTTTTCAGGTAAAGACAAGGAAGAGAATCTGAGATAATTAATTTCCCATGCTTAGTGGGACAATATGACCCCAGTCTGAATCTGAGTCTTCAGAATAAGTTCCTAAGACAGCCAAACAGTAAAACTGTCAACTTTAATGCTTAGTTCAAGTCTGATTCTGAATGACCAAAAAAAAATCGTATGCAGAATTGCGTTGAGCAGCACACACATTTATACAATCAAAACATTAGAGGTCTGATTTACTACCCAACATAAAGCTTCTTCATTTTTAAAAAACAAAGTGCCGAGATATATTTAATGATCCTGCATATTTACAAGGAAGGCATTATCATGTTCATTCTTTTTACCTATCTAATCCTCAGCATGAAACTGAAAACACAGGAGCACTTAAATTCTCTTTACAGTGTCAAAAGTTGCCTTCTACAAAGAGCAAATACAAAGTGTTTAAGCTCAAAGATATAGATCTGAAGCCCCACTTGATTTTGTGGGCCTTTGAGCCAAATGCAAGGCTGCAGAGAGCTACACTGTCTGCCTCAGAAGCCAAATAATCTCTTCAAAGTAATTAACAGGTCACAATTATCATTATAGTGGCAACTATCTGTTATAGTTGCTCACTGAGCAGGAAGATGCACTTCCCACATCTCTGGAGTTTCAGTCTATCTAGATAATATGTAAGTATTATATACATAATCTGTGTAGATAAGTATCCTCTCTCCCTCTAGGGAAGATGTCAAAAAACTAATGAGGAATTCACAAGGTCAAAGAGACAAGCAAAGGTAAGATACCTGCATGTATATGTGGAAAGTGTTCAGAGTGCACTGTGAATGACAGGTTTTGGGAAAAGCAAGATTCTTGGGCAAAGAACCAAAGTGATGAGAGTGCATAGCTACTCAGACCAGGAAGATAAAATGGTTTTTTGCACCTTTCACCAGGTTTAACAGTATAAGCAACTGACAACCTCTAGCTGGGGTTTCTGAGACTCTGTGTGCGTCTTCCAAAGACACTTCCATACTTCCATTCCTTGTAATGTCTCTTAAAAATAAACTAGCAGTTTATTTGTTAGAGAATGAAAAGGCATCATTTCAAAGTGTAGTTGAATATTTAATTGCAAGACTATCAGACTTTAAGACATTGACATTCCTTCTCAAAAGGTACAGCAAAATTTAATATGTCAGTCATACCATAGCTTTGGTATGAAAATGTTCCGAGGCAAAGATTTATAACTATCAAAATTAACACTCTAGAATTTTTGCAATTAAAGTAGTACATTTTTTCTGAACATAATGTAGTTATATGTAAGATGGCAGGAAATCCTATAGTAAGTCATTGCAGACAATACTGATAGTTCAGAAAAGGGTCAGTTAAAATAAACCAGAGAGTTTGCCTTTGAAAAGAATGAAAGAGCGCTTTCACATGACCACTGAAATGCACAAAACTGCAACTTACATGTTACTAGAGACATCAGTTCTGGAAACCGGTTATTCGAACATGTATGTAAGTGTTTTCAGGAATTTGAAGATAAATCTTAACTAGTGTAAGTGCCCGTGAGTACTGCAGTAGATTAATTTGATAGGAAATGAGAGGTGCTGCCTGGGGAACTGGATCAAACCAATTCTGAAACACCCCACCTAACCTGGTTGTGCACATATTTTTATGACATCAAGTAAATACAATAGAGCTAGTTCATACAAGAACTAGGCAATGCAAAGAAAACCACATTTTTTAATGGAGTGTTTTCTCTGTGTAACACTTTATTAAATATTTTTCATTGCATTTATGCTTGATCGTTTTCCAGTATCCAGCTAGGCAGAAACAGATAGCAAAGAAAAAAAATAGTTAAAAAAGACTGTTGGGTTTTGATTTTAGTTCACAGGCTGATCCTTAAACAAAAAGTACAAGACTGTATCTTGAAGACAATGAAATGTAGTTCACTGTCATATAAACCAGTAATTTAGTCTGGGATGGTAAACTCCAGGGCTTACGGCACATACATAATGAGGCATTGAGTGCATTCTGCATCCTCCTACAAAGCCAGTGCAATATTTCTTTAGGTACTTCTGTAGTTGTCAGACTGCATTTTCCAGAAATGCTTATGAACTCTTATAGCACTGATCAGGAGCTAGATTTATTCTCCTAACGTTCAACTCTGTTGCAAAGGTCCTTGCCTTTTGATAGAAGAAGAGAGACATTTCCCGATCCACAAGGAAGTTGTGGTAGATGACTGCAAGTCTTGTGTAAATCTTCAGTTGAGCTTTTTTATTGCCCAGGTCCATGGCAGCAGCAAGTGCCAAATGATAATAACCTGCTGCGTCAAAGGGATCCTGAAATAAGAGACACAGAGTTAGAATCATAGAATCATANATTCCTTGTCCAGTAGTATAGTACACTCGAGTATAACCAGCATAAGAGGAAATACAAGCTCAGTTTATTAGGTATGAAATGAGAATAATATAGATTCTGAGCTTGTAGGTTTTCCCCACTTTATTATTTAGATACTAAATGCATAAAACCAGTATGGAGTAAACCCTGATGTTATGAAACATTACTCAGTGTAACGATTTTCTGCAGCGGTTTTTGTTATTCCTTACCTTAAGGTCATAGAATATAATGTCTCCTAAAATCAAGTACACCTTGACATAATATAGTGTTTCCTCCTCAAACTCCAGAGGAGAGGAACAGAGGGACAAGGCCTTCAAATAAAAGTGTTCAGCTAGTTCACAGTGACCCAAATGATGATGGATGGCAGCCAGCCGATGGTAAGCTATTCGTTCGTTTAGCTGGTTTCCTAATGAGATAATGTATGAGTCAGGATAAAACCATAGAGACAAAGCAGTCAAATTTTCTCAAACCAGAATACATATATGCTATTTTTTGTTTACTTCTATATGGTATTTGCTGATCTTTTATTGAATAAAACTAATTGTGCTCAAAAGATTCACCACCAAAACCTATTCTTTAAGAAAAATCCCACAGAATTCCTGAATTTCCCAGTGTAGGATTTGACAGTGTCTGGGATTTTCTTAATAACTACATTCATATCTCATGTATAGATATACACACTCTCCATATACTTACAAAGAATACCAAACATATTATTTTGAAAGTATAGTAGGTAATGAGATTAAAGACTCACTTGCCTCGCCCAGTATACTCTTTACATCAAAAGTTATGACAAAAAGGTGATGTTCAGACTGATCAAAATGACCTGTCTGTGCATTTATGGAGGGGTGAGAGGGTTCTTAAGCAGTTGAACAGCTCTCCAATTTTAAGAATAGTCATTTTGGAAACTAGCCCTATCTTTTTTGACTACTTTTTCCTAGGTCAGTTCACCAGCAAGGCTGTGTGCAAATCTGAAAGAAATACATGGCACTCAAAAGCCTCTTGGGACAGTATTATTCATTAGCATCACAGTTTAGCTGTGAGAATAACACTCAGTTTGTACTTGGAATCCCCAGGTTTAATTCTGTGCTCTGCCAAAGGTTTTCCATATGAGCTTGGTGTGAGGAGAGATGGTAATGAAGTTCTTCATTCTTCAATGGAAGCAAAAACAGCAATGATAATGTCATTATGAAATCCTGGCAAGAAATCTAACTGAATTCAAAGGGAGAAAGCTTTTTAGAGTTCCATCTTATTTTGGAGATCTCATTAATATTCAGCTATAATTGAAATTAGTCTTACCTAAACTTACACTGAGCATAAGAGATGCTCTTGCATATTCCAGACTTTCCTCATAAGCCTTCAGATTCACCAGCAATTCCACCAGTTTATTGCATAATCTGAGTTCAGTGTTTTTGTTGCCAGTCTTAACAGCAAGCGGAAGAGCCCTGTCCTGAAATACAGAAAAACAGATTAGGTACTGCTGAACCCCAAGATGTGCACTGACAAGCTTCCATTTATGTCATGGTAAACAATTTCTGGTTTATTTTTCTCTTTGCATAAGGTGCATCCTACACCCAGGAACTGCAACAGGTGAAATCTTTTTAACACCATGGCTAAGTACTTGGCTGTAATAGGTTATAAATTATTTGCTGAGAGGATTAGCTTTTGGTTCAGCATTTGTAGAACACCTGCTGTGATGGGAGGGTACATAACTATCCATGCAGTAGAAAAACCACACAAACCCTGTAGAAAGTTACTGCTTTCTCCTTTTCCCGAGTACCATTGAAAAATATGTCTCCAGCAGCTTCAAACAATTCCATTCCTAAATTTGGATCTCCTGTGTAAAGAGCAGCATCCTGAGCAACCTGAAAAGAAAACAAGGAATGGAGAAACAAAGAAAATCCTGGTTACTTCTTAGTAAAAGTATCATAAATACTAGCCACTGAAAGAATATCTTGTTAAGATCTTCTCATTATAAGATAGGAACGGCTATATTGTATGATACCCATGGTCTGTCTTTGTGATACTCTGCTTTTGAGCAGGCCAGCGGCAGATGCTGAAGAAGGAACATAAGGACCTGGGCACATAGTGTTATGGTCTCCCTTTTTCTGGCAACAGTACCTGGCTACTTTTGTCAGCATATGGCACTCCAAAACCCAATAATGCATTTGATAGCTGCAACATACCAAATTTGAATTAAATTGCACTTACAGAAATAAATTTGAATTACAAGTTAGATATTGATAACAGTGCAGATTTAAAAAGAGTCTGAAATGAATTCTGTAAGTAAATGCAGGTCCAGCATCTTGTTATTCCGAAATAAACACATGCCATGTTATTAAAAAGAACTTCATGAAAGGCAGCATGCATCCTCCCCAAAGCAAGGATACCACGATACCCAGTTACTGATAAGGTAAGTAGTAAAAAGAAAGGGGACTTGCACATTAAACAAGTTGAAGAACCTTGCTTTGGTTTTGGAATCTTTAGTTTTCAAGTGGCATCCAATTAATACAAGTCGAGCTCTCTACTTCAGCACAAAGGCAGCAATCCTTTTCAGCATATTTTGGCTTCAGGCACCTAAGGGCTTTATTGCATCACATTTTTGGAAGCTGTTTTACACGCACATTAAGATGTGATGACTTGCACAAATTACTGGCACAGCAGTCAACCTTTTAGTGGGAAGATTCCTGCTTCGATGCTTTCCTCATGGAGAGGCAGTGACTGTGTCCTAAATACTAGGTTCCATACACGCACAATACGGAATACACATGCACGTCCCTTGCCCACTTCTCCTCTTGGAGGAAATAAAGCAAATGGAGAAAGCCATCCCACATGCTGATTTGGCTTTTGTACCACCTGACTTGTGGGCCATCAGCTAAAATCATTTAGTAAAAGAAAAAAAATTAACAGGTCTATAACACAGTCCCTTCCTGTAAGCACATTTATTCAGTTTTCCTAGTAAATATTAAAAAAAAAAAATCATTCAAGCAGCCCCACATATCGTGTCTGAGTACATTTTAAACATTAATGCATTTCCTGTGTTTTCCTGCTTCTTTGTTGATTTTTTTCAAAACATTTTAACAACAGATGTGGGATTATTTTATTTAGACATCGTGTTTTGGTACCGCTCACACACCAGCCAAGACTCAGATCTTACTATATCGGGTTCTGTATACATCCTGCACTACAAGGCACCACTCTCCCCTACAATGGGAGAGAAGTATTTTTAACCCCTTTACAAAAGCAAGAAACTAATTCCCCAAATGCATCAGTGAATAGCTAGAAGCCATATAGACGACAGAGTCAGATCTGGACTGCAGTGCAGCTCTGAGAAAGACTCCAGATCATCTCTTTCAGCAGCCACGAGAGCTAGATCCCTGTTTCGGGTCATCTTTCAGCCTGTGTTAGCACAGCAGTAGAAGCAGCAGCAGGTCCCAGCTGGTTGCAGGGGGTCCGAGGTGTGCCAGCCACTTGCCTCCTGTCTCACTGTTGCAAAGGCAGCAGCAGCAGCTCCAGCTGGCTCCATGCCGTGCACAGCCAACAAAGGAAAGCTTTAGATGCTTTGGGAATGCTTCCTGAAAATGCTTCTGTTTTTCTACAGATCTGGCCCATAACCAGCATGCTAAGATGATTACTGTCTCGTATGCACCAGCATGTAGCATGCATATACGGTATGATTGCTGTGGTGCTGTAGAGCTGGTAGACAGTGAAGAAATACACAGAATTTACAAGAGAGCAGGCACTTAGAAAGGTCGCTGCCCAAAATCTTCCCAGAGTCAAGGCAAAAGAATAAAATGGAGCACCGCCGGAAAATGCTGAGACTTTCATCTGTTAAGCATTACATAAATGGTGTTACTATATGTTCAAAACATCAGTTAGCAAAATCTCTGGAATCATTGTATTGATTATACTCTTCCCATGCCACCTGCACCATGTTGGCAACACGTCCACGCCTGTAAGTGTTGACAACATACCTGAATATAAAGATCCACAAGCTCATTCTGCCTCAGAACGTAATATATCTTTCCTGCCCGTAGCCAAGCATATGCCTCTTTCTCTTTTTCCTGGAGATCTATAAATATTCCAAGGCTTCTTTTGGTATATTCAAGAGCTGACCTGTAAGCCCTGAAAAAGGAGAAAACTGCTAATTCAGAATTGGGAATGTTTTTCTTCATAATGAAAAAAGCTTTATGTTAAAGTAAAAACCCGCAAAACCTCTTTCCTCAATTCAATGCACAGTTATAATTTCGCAGCTATATTACATTAGTAACTAGCAAATTTGCTGTTTTTCCTTTTCCATTTTTGCTCAATCTAGACTTCCTCTTAGATTGTAATCACATTATATTATTTCAGGATAGTTTATTTTAGATGTGTCCTTCCCCTACACCTCAGGCTAGTGACAGGTGGAAAAAAAAATTTCTCATCTTTAACTCTTTATTATTTATCATTATCTTTAATGATTATCACTTATGGCTTTTTCCCCACAAACCTCAGAAAGAGGTTCCATCTGTAAATATAGGTTTTTTTCTAAATATCACATAGGCCTCAGACTTAAGCACAACTCAAGCTCATCAGCATTTGTAGAAAATCTTGGAGGGGCACAAGACATGATCAGTTCTAGAAGCACCTAAATTATCACATCACTGAACGGTGCAATTTTCTTAAGCTTAAGGGCACTGTGCTCTCAGAAGAGTGGTCATACTTTTCATTAGAAAGACCTGTCAGATTGATTAAGCTATGGTGCTTTACACCAGACACAGAAGCCCTGTACTTTCTTATTAAATCCTTCTCTATCTGTCTTGTGATAAACTCCCATCAGCTTGACCTGTTGCATTTTCCTCCAAGCGCAAGACACAAACATACTAAATACAACATGAACTGCACAGTTACAGTGAATCTTTACACAGTGCATCTTTAGAACAGCCTACTTAGACCGCCAAAAGGGTCCGAAACAAATCAAAAAGTAATATGCTCCCCAGTATTTCTCACTGTCATGTTTTTAGTTCTGTCTCAACAAGGTACCTCATTTGAGGGGGAAAAAATATGAAATGTTTTTACCACATTCTAATCCTTACTTAAATTGAAGAGACCTGTCACTCCTTTTATACTCACAAGAGAAAGTAAAGATCCACTGAACAAGCCTGACATTTCAGTCTTCTCTTTGCTAACAAGCTGCTAACATGAGGAAAGGCAAGGTAGTTAAAATAGTCCAACTCAGCCCAATTACTGAATGCCACTTCCAACCCTCTTTTGCATTTTTTGCTTTTACAGCAGACATATAGCAATCCATAACCCAGCATGGCAGTTGGAATGGGTCAGGCTGTGTGCCCTGTCATGGCCACGGTAATTTACAATGGAGGTGGTGACACTAAGTACATCACCGTTTTTGTTACTTCATCATAGATACACAGCCTTGTTACTTGGGACTGTTAACCCAAAGAATACTGCGATACTATGGTTTAATATCATATTGAGTACATGCTATTATCCAGTAGTCTGCTAAGGTTACACAGCCAACATTTGGGAGCTAAGCTTTTAGGCGAGTAACGAGGAGTTGGACTCAATGATCCTTGTGGGTCCCTTCTGACTTGAGATATTGTATGATTCTGTGATAAATTCCATGCACTACATGCACACAAAGCAGCAGTTTCTCCAGCTAGTGAAATCCTTCTGCACATTCCAGGTAGTTTGAAATCTTAACCAACTCCTTTGTCTTCAGCCTCTCCAAAGGTTTTTCACCAACTATTTTATTAAACAGCAGTGAACAAAGCAAAATAAATTAGGTGACATATTAGGAAAGTTAGATACTTGGACTGCGGCCACTTAAAGATAAAATAAGCATCTACTCTCTTCCCATGACTGAGGATATTTTTCCATCCTTACTGAGGCACTCATGAAAATACGTGAACCTAAAGTGACACCCTGAAGTGAGATACAGTAAGGAAAAAAAAAAAAAGTCAGACAGAGCTGACTTTAAAAGTTGTCTAGAGAAACCTGGGTCTTTCCCCAGCACCTATTAGTTACTATAAATTGGCTTGTACAGTCTGTTTTTTCAATAAAGCAAAGCAAAACATTAGTATTCTGAAAATAAGAGCAGTATAGAAGTTGCTGGATACTGACACTATGCAGTTTTGCACATAGGTTTTGGGCTTTTATAAGTTTTGGAAAAAAAAAAGCATTTCCTCAAAGAGAAACACTTAAACAGAGACAATTTAATGTCTGACCTGTTTGGAATATATAATTCGATTTCTAATAGAAAAAAAAATTCTTGTAAAACTATCATCACAAACAAGTCACCTGCCAGCACTAATCCTAGAGCTATAGCAGTCATCAAGATTTGCGTAACATAATACTTTTAAAATGCATTTACATAGATTTAAAAAAAACATTTGTCTCTTGAAGTGGTGCTAATCTCTGATGAACAACTTGTCTCCCTTGAGAAATGATAGTTACTTAAAAAAACCCACCACAGAACAAGAGAAGTCTCTGCTAGCACTGAACCCTTCAGTTCTAATAAAGGTTGTTGCAAAGCAGAGTGAAAAAAAATCAGTCATATTTAGCTGTTGCAAAAATTGAGATCCTTTAGGATGACAGAAGCATTGCAATGTGAATAAAAGCAAAGTCATTCAGCATGTCTTACCTTTCTGTTCCCAAAGACAAATAGAGCTGGCTAATGGTTTCCAAAATTTGCCCCTCCAGAACTTTGTTAGACATCTTTCTAGCTAAAGATAGTTGATATTCATTGTAGATGACACACTGAGCCTCATTTGGAACAACTGTACTGTAGAACTGACACAGCAGTTTAATTGCTTGTAGTTGACCTGGGAGAATAGATTGGAAATAGTAACATGAGTCTCTATTTTAAAATGAAAGTCAAATTAGTTTTAAAATAAGTCATTATTACGATTTCACAAATTCAGCACAGTCAATGAATAACAATGTAAAAGTCATAACAAAAAGATTCCACTGCCAGTTTCTTCACCCCCAAAGTTAACAGAGTTTGCTTCAAACTTGATCTCCAAAATAAAATAATAAAACAGTTACATTACTTGTATAAACTGCCTTAATCATGGTTGAAAGAAGAAATAAATAAAGCATGGGTCTTATAACCACAACTATTTTATGCAAAAGTAATCCAGATTACCAATTGTTTTCATACCTTTAAACCAAGTCTGGTGCTGTTTTTACTGCCAATGATATAATAACTATTGTAATTGTTATTGATATGTTATTGATATTGAATAGAATATTGAATATTAAATGTTATTGTTATTGAATAGAGAAATCTCTAGATTTTTTAGAAATTATGTATTTTTTTCTTAACACTTCATTTTCTCTGTCATTTCTGACAAACCTAATTACCACCAGAAAAGCAAGACAACATGTATTTATTTCTCCACCATTATGGGACAGAGCAAAGATTTCAATCACTTTGATAAGTATCACATAACACGTTGTTTAAGGAACAACTACAATAACATGTTGTTTAAGGAACAACTATAACATACCTAGGAAGAACTATAACAAACATTCACAAACAGGGTGCGTTTTGAACTTTGAGGGGGAAAAAAAAATACTTACTTTCCAGATGACTTGTCTCCATTGCAACTAAAAAAGCCCATTCATAATAAAACCTTCCTTTTTCTCTTTGCGTTCCACCAACATAGTAACATCCCAACTGAAGGAGGACTTGGACAAAGTCTTGTCCACAATCCATACTTGGTAGTTTGGAGAATATCTTCACGGCCCTGATATAATAATGTTCTGCCAGTTTGCTGGCTGCTGCATGCAGGCAGAGTGCCCCAAAATTAGCCAGGGCTATAGCTTGGTTATGGGTCATCTGAGTCTCTTCTGAAAGACGCAGTGCTTTGTAGTAGCTTTCAGCAGCTTCTTTTGTATTGTTTGTTCTTTTCAAAGCAATAGCAAGCATATTATAAGCGATGCCTAGTTGTTGAGGATTGCTCCATGCGGAGTCTACAACAGCATTTAAAATGGCTAAAGCCACATCATATTGCCTGTAAAGAATGTATAACCAAGCAAGTGAAACCAAATAGTTAATAATTTCCTCTGGCCTAGCAGAAACATCAACGTCCAGTGCTTTCAGTATGTAAACGATGGCTTTTCCATACCGTTTGTGGTGACTGTAGAGTTTTGCTAAGCTAAGATAGATAGTGCTGCGTAGTCCTTGCTGTTCGTTAGTAAGCACAGACGAAAGTGCTTGTATGAGGTAAGGTGCAGTTTGGGATGGGAGTATTTGTCTGAATTTTCTCAGGCCATAGAGCTTAGGAGCATTTTTGATCACTAAATCAATCCTTTTCAAGGAATCCGTTAAAGTATTTGAGCTCTGCGAAGAGGCAACTTTTGTGCAACTTAATACAATGTGAGGCAAACACTTTTCATTGTAGAACTCCGCTAGTTTGAAATAACAGTTGTTTGATAAGTTGTTTTGTAAACCCAAGTCATTAAGCAACAGTTGAAACCTTTCCAGGAACGGCAGTGCCTCTTCAAGCTGTTTGTGTGCACTGTAATGCTTTGCCAGTAGAAAGCATGCCCTTGCCTCTGCATGTTTGTTCTGGCTCAGAATTGTCCTCTTCAGAGCATACTTTAGAATATCTGACTCCAGGTCAGCACTGCAAATGTAGTTGGGAATTCCCATGAGAAGAGATGTAGCCTTCTCAATAACATGAGCGCATTTTTCTTTGTTCTTCTGTGTCAAGTAGATGACTGTTAGATTTGTATAAAGAGCAATTACAAAGTACAAATCACTAAACCCTCCAGCTACTGCTCCCAACGCTTCCTCAAAGTACACCCGAGCTTGGGAGTACTTCAGTTTTTTAACACTGAGCCTGCCTAAGAGAAAGCATAGCCTTGCTAGCGCCCAGGACATACCTGCTTTCTTTGCTGCTTCCCTTGCTGATCTAAAAAAGCTAACCAGTTCTTCTTCTTCCGAAAACCCATAAAACATGCTATTGATAAATGGGTAAGAGAAATCATACAGGTTTCTGAAGTTTCTATCATACTCTTTCCTATTTAAGAAAAGTATCAATGACTCAAAGATGTCAGATGCTTGAATGCCATCTTGATGTATGTGGAAGCAAGGTGGAGGAAAGATTTCCGTGTTTGGAGAGCTAGCAGAATCCTTTCCTTCCATAGCTGGCTCTTGTGCCTGGGTGACCTCCAAATTCTTGAAGTTCTTCAGGAGTTCTTCTATCTTGCCATTCTTGCTCGTGGATCCCGTGCTAGAATGTGAACATGGAATTTCTGAAATTAAAAAATAAATTACAGATCGTAACTTCACATGTGCAGTCATAGTGTAAAGGTTACAGCTGCATATCAACAGGAACTTATTGAAGTTGCAGATTTAGAGCTCATTTTCCTTAGAATCTCATTTCTGAAACAGTTCACTAAAATCATAAAAACAAAAATTGGTATTTAGAAAAATGTAGTACAATACAAGTAATGATAGTTACAGCTTCGCAACTAAATGCCAAAGGGAAATAATTCTGCATCCTCATCAAATTATCTCCTTTAGAAAATATATTTATAGGATGAAGTTTTTAGCAGATGGAAAATCTGCTGGAACTCTAAGTCAGCACTTACTGCGTGCCCCGTAAACATATTTTGCCCTGTTAAACAGGTTGGGGGGGGAGTGGGGCTGGGGGTGGTCAGTGTGCGTGTGTCACAGCAGTAAAAATTATTCAAACAGTTTGCAATTGGATAGCAAGAAAGACATCTGATATCAGTGAAAACCCAAAACGTTTCACAGCAAAATCTAGTGAAAAGAGATCACAGCAAAACCTAGTGAAAATAAGCAGTGAGAAAAGAAAGTTAGAATGTGAAGAAACATTAGAAAGAGAAAAGCTGTCAAAGATACCAAAAATAAAATCAGAAGTCATTTTAATTTTATGTAAAAATTATACACTTATAAAGTATTACCACATTCATGAGCTTTCTGAAATTCTGGTTCTTCTAATTGATCTAAAAGAAAAGGAACATGTTAGTTATGGTATCTTGGTTCTTTTTCAGTTTTAACTATCCTAAAATAAGGCTATTTTTGATTTTGGAATTCTTTATCTCAGAATAATTTGATACATCCTGGAAATTTAGAAAAGAGATTTCCAAGTCTGACCCACAGCTAACAGATACTAGAGACTTACCCTCCTGCTGATATAATTCACTGCTTTCTACATGGTTAGGATGCATCATTAAAATACAAGTAGGCAACACAGATAAAATCATTCCCCACAACCTACCCCCTAAAATGGGGTAACAAAAGGTGCTTAATATTACTGAAATAAGTTTTAGCTTCTCTCCTGGGGTGGGGAATAATTATTTAGGGTACTTTGTGTAGATTCGAGTGTCAGATTTTTGTGGCCATTCCAATAGCAGGCAGATGAAAAATCCTTGTAATCTATCTTTTCTTTTAATTCTGTAGACGTTACAACTGTAGATCTAGTTTTAGATGTTTAACGTAGAACATGTGTAGAATATTTAAGAATTACTGATTTGTTTAGAAGATGTTTCTCAAGGTATTTCAGTTGTCATGCTGCATTTTAGGGTTATATTTTGTCTTTAATACACTAGATACTTTATAAGCGGCACTGAGTGTGTGAAAAAATGTATGTAAAAGCATAGACTCACAGAACTAGGTCTATTTAAACTGATGGAAAGCTATTCTACTAACCTTTAAGAATGACCTCTCAGTGACTGTTTACCTCTGGATCTCCTTTCTTTAAATGCTTTCCTGACTTTGGTGCACAAATGCCACAGATGTTTACATCTAAGCCATAACTCAATGTTCTGAATATCTAATTGGGGAAGTGCTCATCGGTAAATACTTCCCGTTAGGTTGATGTAGATGGAAGGAATCAAAAACCTATTTACTCAGATCACACAACAAAACATCAAGTTAATATTGAAAATGCTTCCTCTAGGCAATTCAAGTTATGTTGATTAATTGTACAGTTTAAGAGAAAAAAGTGGTAAAGATGGTGTTATTAGCTGAGGGAGATGTGGGAAAAAAGTTGGCACTTGTAAATATTTGTGAGAAGATAAGATGTGGTGAAAAAAGTGCAAGAGGCCAAAATAGCAGTATGTCCATTAAGCCCATGAGATTGTTTCAGTAACAAATAACAATAACAAAGTCTGAGCTTATGTTCCCAGGCTTTTCCTTTAAATGAGAAAGGTGAGATGTGGTGTCACTTTGAACATTGACAAGATTTCACACACAGAGTTTAATTCACATAATGAAATCAATGCACCTGAGTCAAACCTACACATTGGCTCCTTTCAAATCAGAGCCTAAGGGCCTGTCTCTCAGGATGCCACTAATGGAGATAAAACGTTGACAGACATGTGACAAGCATCACCACAGAACAGCCTGTGGAGGGATAATAAAGTGCTGCTCCTGTTAAGGTCAGAAAGACAATTATATTACACTGCCTTACACTAAATCTGTAAAGGTGAAACCCCAATTATCTCAATTAGTTTATGTAAAACATACGCACTCAGAGTAATAACATCTGTATCAGAGATGATGTAGTTAAAAGTATATTTTATTCTTTGTAGGAATAGGTTTTGCTATTTTTCTATTCCTCTGAAAGTTAAATCAAGCACAACGAGGTGTATGTATGCATTAACTGTCAATAATTATTATGCTAACTTTCCTAAGATGAATGAAAAGCCAGCAGTATTTGGGTGAACATATTACCTTTTATAATGCAGCACTCTTGACAATTGAAAGCTTGTTCAGCTCAATGACAGAGTTTTTAAAACCCTGCTGTTTAATTCATTCAAAAAAAGGACAAAAAATTTGTAAATGCTCTGCGGGGAGAAGTCTTGCATCAGCAGGAAAGTATCAAAGATGATATAAAGGATTTTTAATATGCCATATCTATGATCAAACTGAATACCAAGATATTTCAAAGTAGGTGTAAAGGCTGGAATGTCATTGAAATAGAAATAAAAAATAAGTCAGTTATAACAGGGGTAGAGGAACTGCATGTGTATCTTGTACAGTAAAAACGAGTAAACCTCATACTTACCTACTCGATACACAGAGCAGACATCTGTGACAGAAGTTTGTTTCAACAAATTTATGACTTCTTCCAAATTTTTTTCTTTTGAAAAAAAAGATAGCTCTTCTGCTTCAAGAAAATCCAGGTCCTGCGGTCTAACAAAGAAAGATGCAACTTTGAAAACAGATTTGGCTTGAGGAGCTCACTGCATCAGCCAAATTTCAGCTTGTTAGAGAAAATATCTTTACATTATAGGTCCGACTGTGTTCAAAATTACTAACAGTCATATTTGTAAGATACATACAAACTGATGATAGCTATTCTTGCAGCTAACAGTTTCTGCCATATCAAAGTAAGCTTTATGTCTATCTGTGTCATGGTATATCACTTAATGAGAGAATTTATTAGAAGCACAAATCTTTAAGGACATTATGGTATTGATTTTCTAATATAAGCTTAAAGGTATACATCAAATGAACCTGTAAACAACATTTAAAAACTCCTTGTTTCAGCATGCAAACAGCCAGACATATTAATAGGAGCAGTCTATTTACATGGTGCCAATGCCTGCTGAAATGCACACTTGTTACAGGTTTCTGTCTGCATTATGAGCAATTATTTGTAAAAGGAGGCTCATTTGAAACAAGTTAAGGCCTATAATTGAGGCTACTCGCAAAAATAGAACTTCAATGCTTTAACATAGGTCTCAACAGATCAGGAAAAATTTAATCTTCCATAAGAGTAGAGCATCTTGGATCTTGAGATCCAAAGAACAGAGACTGAAGCAGGGATAGCAACTACAGCAACCACTTTTCCCCAGTAAGAAATTCAGGTACAGGCTGATTTTTCCAACATTTAAGCAGACTTCATATTCCATTTTCTCTGTATTTTTGACTGATACACACTATGACAACTCCCATTTTAAAAAAGAAACAAAGCAAAACAAAATTGAGTTTAGTGTACAGTATTTTAAGTCTTAAGAGACAAAATCTCTTTTTGTTTAGGCATTAAATACATATAACTTACTTATTTCTTGATAAGTCCAGTTTAACATGATTTGTCTTTACAAAACCTATTTGGCCAGTAAACACATGTCTTCCGAGAAACCATTCCATGCATTCAATGAAGTAGCCAAGGATGTCAATTTTGTCCCCTTCCTGGAAACTAATCTCTTCCAACACAATACTTTCATAATTCATCACAGCTAGACAGGATCCCATTGCTGTGTAATACAGAGAGAAATAATATTTGCAGATAAAGTAATTTAACAATACAAATACATATTATAAAATAGCAATTCAGCAGAACAACATATTTAGCAAAAGGCATTCCTGGAACTCATTAATTGCACATCTGACGCAGCAAGATGTAAAGCATCAAAACATAATCGGTTTGGTTTCAGCATTTAGAATTTTAAATAGCAGCATAAACCTCCTCATTTCCCATCCATCACAAAGGAAAGTCTAAAACATTTCCAAAATTCTAGCAAATTTCATCATGAGGTAACAAAAAGAAGTGTTTTATGTCCTTATTTTTCCCTCTTAATCGTAAACTCTGAACTTGGGCCAGAGTAAAAACCTTTTAACCAATAAAATCCTTATTGGAGAAATACAGCTATAAAACATTCAATACAGCATTAAAACTAATACATGTGGTAGAAAATAAGTAATGTTTACCCTCTAACCTCAGACAATCTACACAAGTTTTATCTCTGGCAGTATACGTGTGAAAGATCCACAAAAACCACATTGGTGTGTTTTCTCATTTTTTAAATTTTATGATAAAAGTCTAGAGAGGCATCCTCAAATTAGTTTTTGCTACTTTGTGTATCTACTTAATACAAAATTGAGGAGAAAAAAGGGAGGTATAAGACTTGAGATTTTAACTCAACTTACACATGTCTAGCCGTATATTTTGTAAAACCCTGTTTTCATAGGCATTGCTAATTTTACTCCAATATAATTTTGAAACCTTTTTTCCCATCCTAATAAAATAGAGAAAAAACACTGCACCTTTCAGATTCTATCCTAAGGAAAGCATGGAACAAGTTGGGTTTTTTTTTTTCAATGCTGATGTTCAAATAGAGTTTCTTACCAATACTATTGATGGATTTGGATTCTATTTTGTGTGTAACATCAATAGGATTAGAATACATTCTAAGAAACCATCTGAAAGGAGAAAAAGAAATTGAAGTTAGTGTATGAAACACTTCTCTATATGTGACAACATTGATATTTTAAATCCATTTGAAAACACCCCTCCCACAATTATCCTTCAATTTCAGCACTGTCTGTACACTTCAGACACAGCTACATTTTGACTAATATCAGTAGTAAAACAAGTGCTGGTTCAGTCAGTCAAACAAACCTAACTGAGAAAGTCATGCTATTTCTCCCTGCCCAAGGTCAAAAGAGAAACTCCAGCTTTCTAACAACTAAGAGCACCAAAAATTAATGATTTTTCTGGTGATTCCTGAAGTAAATCTATTGATAAGTTCATTGTTACAATTTTGGCTTTGTAGCAATTACAAGCTTGGACATGAACTTGAAACAAAGTGCATGAAAGAAGTCGATTGCTCCTGTCAATAGTGTTGAGGAAAAATACTGCTAGCCTGCTATCATCCATATTTCCAAGCATCCTAAAAAATTAAAATCTTCACTTCTTATTATTCTAGAAATTTTAATAGATTTTATTTCAGTCTGAGGAAAAAAACCCACAGTATCTAATTCACAAGATGGGAAACCATCTTTAAATGCTGCTCTGCAGGCATCTGGATGAATTTCAGTTGTGTTGTATGGAAGGAAATAGAACTTTTATTCTCAGTGTTAAGGGAAGATGGATATTCATTAACAAGCTACCAATTAGAGACACCTATGTCTAAGCAGACATGTGTATGTATGAAACATATGCATATGAAATAGGTACTTAGAGTCAGGTACCTACTGATGAAAAGGGATCAATGGCTCCAGAGAAGCATTAGACAGCACAGTCTTGTCACCATCCACAGATCCACCTGTTACATCTTCAGTAAAAGCCCCTGTCTCAAAGTAAGTGTTTATTTCATTGTCTGTAGCCATTATCTTTCTTATCAGATTGTCAGGACACACAGCAAAAAATGCCCCTAAAAAGAAAGCAGTGGAGCAGATGTAATTTTATGTAACGTTTCAGTGACATACAAGCTTTAAAACTGGCTTCAAGGGCATCAGTAATAGTCAGAGACTAAAAACCTGAGATTTCACAAGAATTTTCTTTCTGATTATTCAGATATCCATACTTTTCTATCTAGTTTCTCCTTCAATAAGAAAATAAAATGCAGAGCTGAGGTTTTCAATGAAGTGTAGAACCTTCTTCTGATGCATATTTCGCATGTTCCTTTTGCAGTAATCAATGCATCTAGCATGCCATTCTGTCTCTGATGGTGGCAGCAGGTGATGCTATTTAGGAGAAGGACATGGGCCTGGCAACTATCTGTAATCCCTCTCCTGGACACCTCCAGGTTCTGCAATAACATTAAGCAATTTGAAATGTAAGTCCCTCCCTAATCCTTTTGGTGTCCATTTATGGACCAGTTGCTCCTGAATTTCTCTAATCCCTCTATGATCCCAACTGAACTCCATCTGCATTTTTTCCTTTCTCTTCTTTCTGATGCATTTAAAGTGAATAGATTTAAACTTAAATTTCAACTTCGTTATTTGAATAGGTCTTAATATTTGATTTTAGGATTTTAAAGAAAGGTGTTTCTCTCAATTTTGCCTTGTGTGTGCAGGCTTCCTTACCTTCTTGTACTAGCAGGCTTCTGTACATCAAATTTAATGATTTTTCATTTATACAGACTTCAATGCCTGTTTCTTCCTCCTCTTGAGAATACAGCCAGAAAGATTGATCTAGGAATAAGTTCTCCATGCAATGATTTATAAAACCTAGAAAAAAAAATTCCGATTTGTTGTCTTTGCAGCTTTATAGTATTATACAAGAAAATAACTTTTCAGAAAGTCAGAAACCGGGGTAGGCATTTACATAACTCCATTATTGCTTAACCCGCAATGTATATCTAATTTTACTACATA
>VXBO01014521.1:770979-786701 GCA_013400135.1 Rhinoptilus africanus
CGTGCGGGTGAGGGCGGCCGGCTTCCCGCAACCCGCCCCCCGGCGCCGCATCCCAGGGGCTGGGGGCACGGCAGCTCCGCAGACGGGGGATATTTGGGTTAAAGGCTCGGCCTTTTCTGCTGGCCGCGGTACGGTAGCCATAGAGCAGGTGAAAATGAGGGAGCCCTGGCTAGGATTGCCAGCCGCAGGGATACAGTTGCCCAGGGCGATACAAAAGTGATTTCTCCTGTGATACATGCAGAATTTGAGGACTGACTCGGGATTGTATTTTCCAGCGATTCGGCGTTCATCTGCCTTGTGTGGCAGCGGGGGGTGGTTCCTTCAGAGCAGCCGATTGCAAAACATTACAGTCCTTAAGGCAAATGCAGGGTTGTGCATCGGGGAAAAGGGGGAGGTTTTGAGAGTTGATTGTGTATTTCCTTTCTGAGGTTGACTGTAGTTGCTAAATATACATACCCTCTGCCACAACAACAGGGAGCGGTTGAATAGCTACAATTACGTGGTGACTCTGTATGTCAACATGCTTAATCACAGCACGTCCTCATAGCGAGCCAAATGAGAGCCTCCCGCAGAGAGGAGAGCGAGCTCCCTGTGAGACCGGTGTGAGACCTGGGGTCAGGCACCTGCCAGAGCCTTCAGCTAAAAACCTAGTTTGGCATTTCCTCATGTCTGTTGAAGGTGTGGGTACTTCCATTTGTGCCCATCATCCGCGTTCTCGTGTCTGCGGATGAAACATGCACAGCCAGTGTGCCAGTCCTCTCCGGGGAAGCGCCCGGGCCAAGGCAGGTGTCCAGGGGTGCGGGTGGGAGCAGAGTGAGTGAGTGGTGTTGGGTTGAACTGAATTGTGCGCTAGAAATCCTGAATCTATTCTATGCCTCTAAAGGGAATTGAGATGCTTAATGCAGATGGTGACATCTGCACTGGAGATGATTAAACTCCAGCACAGAATCCTATCCTCGATTACCCGTCTATAATTTCTAACTGAAGAGCACAAAATACTGTTAAACGTTTAAATTCTATAGTGATAGAACTGAGGCTGGTAGAGGGAATATTAAAGTCCAAAGTTGTATCTCTGTAATATGTAAAACGCCAATTAAATAGATTGTGAAGTTATAAACCCAGTAGAAAAGTTAGTGCATAACAGCCTAGTGCAGAGGAGACTTGACACAATTCTATCTCAGTAATTGCACCAAACATGGTGTAAATGAAATAGCAAAAATGAACAGTGCCAAGATAAAAATAACATCCTGGGAAAAAAGAGAGTGGAAAAAAAACCCCTGAGAGTTCTTAGCTCTCATTTGAAAGTGTAACTGGCAGTTTTAAGAGCATTGGTTTTAAGTATAGGTTTAGCTTTGATGTTTCCAAATTTTGATCTTGGATGTCTGTGTAGACTCTGTAAACAATTTACAATCAATTTTTATGATAAATTAAATGTGAGGAGCCTATACCTACTCTGAGAAATCAATGGAAATTTTCCATTGACATCGATGGGGCAAGTATTTTACAGCAAATTTAATACCACGATTTGACTAAAATTACTGTTTCCAGAAGATTTCCACCAAAATTACTGTGGGAAAGCTGTAATTCAAAGTTGGGTATTTACTGTAGCAGAAAGATGTTTCTGTAAAGAAAATAAGGGTGCAATGTTGGTATTAAGATCAGCCTCACATAAAGTTCAAGGAATTGCTGCACTGTTTGGTAATGCAGGAGAAATCCCTTCTCTTCCTGGTACTCTTGAGATGGAGTAAAGTGTTGTCTGTCTGTCCTTGTTACTCCAGAAACCTTCCCTCTGTCTGTTTCCCTCTTATGCCGAATCAACACGTCATTAGCTATCTGTATCAAGAGGGTTTCAGGCAACCCTGTGACCCTGCCCTGACATTTTAACCATAAAATTTGGCTTTGGATATAGAAATGTGTGTATTCAGTGAACATGATTTGGTTTGTAATATATAGATACAGATAATATAATTTAAAGTGTTCCAGTAGTACATACTTTGAACCATCATTCCCTATCAACGGACTGCAGACTCATGCTATAATATTAAACCTAGAAAGCATACGATCATATGACATAGTAAAACCCATCTGAAATTCATTATTACATATGTTGTAATGTGATTTTTCTCAGCTGACTTCCATGTATTTGCCATTAATCTTGGCTGAAAGTATTCCTAAGAGCTTGTTCACTGCCCTTCACACCTGTATTTGCACGGCATGGCTGTGCTTTTAGGATTCTGAATGTGCTTTTAAGAGTTTATAATATGATTATCAGTCTAATATTTCAGCTCTTTACCATACTGAAATCGTAGCAAGAAGAACAGAGTAGGTTAAAAAATTTAGATTGAGAAAATTAGGTTCTCGTCAATTCCCAGAAATAGGGTAACATGCTGTCTATTATTTAAGTAGAAAAAAAGGAATCACAGAGCTAATTACATACTAGGTGAAGTATTTTAGATTAGATTAAATTAAATGTCATGACACAAATTCCTGTGGCTATTTAGTCTTAAAACTATTGTATTAGAGGCAAAATTTGATTGTGTGGATCAGAGAACAGCTAACGGAGTGTCACAGCCCAAATGGAGGAGGATGATGGTGATTCTGGTTACAAAAGAGGTTACGTGGGTTGGTCCCGCAGGGTCCTGCTCTGCTTGGGAGATGCTTAGTTCCTTTTCAAAGTTCACATGCAAATATGCTGATAGGAATCCTCTCCGGAGACAATAGTGCAACTGTTTCAGACTGTAGTATATTTTAGAATTAGATACAGTGTTTTACTTTCAGCCCTTCATTTTGAGCACTGGAAGAAGAGATCACTGAATTACTAGATACGAGCAGCAAGAAGTTGACTTGCTTTGGAGTTCTCCAACTAATGAACGTGTGAAATTATAGCACACAATCCTCCAAGTTTTGTAATTAAACAGGATTAGAACTGCTTTATTCCATTGCCATTTTAGCCACGTTTCCCTGAAAAAATAAGTAATGACACGTATTTCCTAATGGTATTTTCTTCCTTTGAAGTTGAATTACATAGAATGTATGTAATTTCTAAGACTGTAAAAATAGGAAGCCATATCTTAGGATTATTTAAGGTTTTTGGTGGAGATTCTTCTTTACAGCTCTTTAGAAAAGGATTTTGGCTCGGTGCATGACATCTGTTAAATGGCATCATGTTCTGGGATTGTAAGAACATACAGCACAGTTAGGAGAGGGTGAAATAGGTCAGAAGAGGTGATCAGGTGATGGTACATCAGCTGGTATCTCCTGACTGCAGGACATCCTGGCTGCCACAGGCCTTCACTTGCTGCCCCAGCGCTGCAGCGCATCTCTGGGAAGGTGCCTAGTTCTGCTTTAAAAAACCCAGATATGTGGCTTTCTGACTGAGGTCTAGTTCTTGCCAATTTGCCCGTTTGCAATGCAGCATCTGTACAGTAATGAGCATCCTCCGTGGCTGGTATCTGTACGCATCCAACTGCCATTTCAATACGATGTTAAAGTCAACATACTTTCGGGTTTGCTTCTCAGGGCATTAATGGCTTACTTAATGCCCAATAATCAGCTTTGTCATAAAAACATAGAGGGCTAAGAAATGTAACAAAAATTGAAAGATTAATCAAATCATGGCTACTGAGGTAACCTTTTCCTTCTTTTACCTTCTTCTGTGCAATGGGCTGGCCAACATTCAAGGAGAAATGAGAGGACCATGATTTTCAGTTTTGCCTAATTCAACAAATCATTCACCTTCTACACGACACAAATTCAAGCTTTTAGTAATGGAAACGCGTCTCTCTCAACTATTGTTAACTTAATGCTCACCTCTGCGCTTTCCAGTCCTGCTAAGGGATTGCTGGTGCCGCTAACTCACCTTGGGTTCTCCAGCTGAGCATCCAGCGCTCACAATGATGAATTAAACATATTTGTGTGAAAATGGGCTGTGCTGCTTGGGGCTTTTCAGAGCAGAGCCCTGTCAGCGGCTGGGTGAGAGGGGCACAGCCAGTAGAGATGTGGCTCTGCACAAGCAGGGGACCAGATGGCCTTGGAGGTTATTGGACAATTTGCTGGCTCGTGGTCTGCATCCTTAAATATAACCTTAAGGCAAATGTTTCTGAATTTAGATTATTCCCGTGTCAAGATCCATTAGCAGTGTGTCAAGGTCCTTAACTGTTACCCTCTGAAGTGGTGGAATGTTTTTTTCACAGCTTATTAGTTGACGTTCCTGCTCTGAAATTGAGACAGGGTGTTGTTTTGCACAAAGCACGGCTATTTATTTCTCCATTTCGGAAAAGGAATGTGAGAGGAATATGAAATCCATTCAGTGAATATTTCTGTCTCTGCTAGGAGCTGTTTTTCTCCCTTTCCCTGTAAAAGCAAATCATTCTTCTACTGGCATTAGTCAAATTGATCAATAAGTCTATTCTGGAGATTCTCCTGATCCTACAGGACAAGTTGTTTGACCTGTAGTTGAAGGAAAACAAAGTCTGAATGCAATTGACCATGAAAAACAAACATTCCTGAATTGTAACATATCACCAGTGATATTTTAAAAAGATTGTAATGTTCTTGTAATACGGGCCGTTTTGGCTATTTAGAAACTGTTATTTTTAGATTTAAGTAATACCGTCATTGTGAAACAGTAACAGATCACGCTTGTTCCTTATATCCGCCGAGAGGAGCAACTACGATATATCGCCTCTTACTGTACCATAGCTGTTCACAAACACAGTTCCTTGGAAGTTTTCAGGTACTTAGAGTTTCATTTTTAGCATGGGGCACTCTGATGCCTCAGAAGAGGATGAAATGTGATTGTCCCATGTACTGGTTCATGGAGTGAAATAATGGGATATAGTATAAATGTGGAGGATTAAGCATGCACTAGTTGTGTTCCTTCAAACT
The DNA here is from genome assembly GCA_013400135.1 of Rhinoptilus africanus. Taxonomy (NCBI): domain Eukaryota; kingdom Metazoa; phylum Chordata; class Aves; order Charadriiformes; family Glareolidae; genus Rhinoptilus; species Rhinoptilus africanus. The sequence goes on from VXBO01014521.1 coordinate 775,867, forward strand.
GTTTCAGGGGATGACAAAGTAAAATTTAATCCCTGTGACATTGTGTGGTGAAATCCTTGGTGAAGTAGGAGTTAAAGTTTGATGCATATCATATGAAGAAGAAGCCACAGAACCTGTTCTGCTTGACAGTGTCATGCAAGAGTTTTTGTCACTTTAGAAAATAGGTCATATACCTCCTTCCCCTCACAGGTGTGTGACTTGAGGATTCGTGGATAGCAGGGAATTTCAGAAGTAATTCATGAGGCAGTTTACTAGTTGATGTCTAAATATACACAGGGATCTTCTCTGATGAGATGTCCCATGTTAAATGACTAAATGAATAGGCAGCCTTATGTGTAGTGATTAATTTGGAGAGTTCTTAGTCACAGACCACTTCAGTTTTTGCTTGACTTATTTTTCTGCTTCTGTTAAGAGAGTTCATTGAGGTACATTTCTAAAACCCAGATTGCTTCAAATATTGCAGTTTAAAATGATGTAAATGCCCTAGAAGTCACAAAAAGTATTTTTACAGTTTCATCTTTATTTTCACCTCAGTTACTTTTGCTTAATTTGCCCTGTTTACAAATTCTCTACCTTTTTTTTCCTGTTGGTGTTCTCAGTGTTGCAAACTTATCTGGGTTCTGCAGGTCAAACAGGTGCTTCTGTTCTTTACCTTGTAATAGACCAATGTGGATTTTTGATAAAGTTCAGCTGTCGCTTTTGGCTTTGCGAAGCCTTGCAGGGTTTGCCTTGCTCCGGTGTTTCTTTTGGCTTTGCAATACCAGTGTCATTAAAGCAATCACCCAGTCAGTTTTAGATGCAAGACCAATACTAGAGGATCTAATCTTTAAGCTTGCATCTGTAATTGTGTAGGGGATAGAGACCAAAGGAAACAGTAGAAATGGACTGTGTTGCCACTGTTACCCTTGATGACAGGGAGATGGGAATGGAAAAGGGTTTTGCAGCCAAGTCCCATAACCGGACGCAAGGCAATGGGGAACAGCTGGGGCTGTGTGTGTCGGCACCGCGAGTTGTAGTGAGCGTCTGGCAGCGACTCCAGCACCTCACCCTCTGACTCGCACATATGCTGTCTGTTCTGCTGTCTGTTAACCTGGCTGTAAGTCAGGCTCGCAGAGTGCCGACTGGAGGGTTCCTGCTTGTGGTTGGAGCCTCGGTGTGCTCGGTGGTTCCTGCCCTGCTCAGACTAGGTAAAACCCCACGGTCTGCCTTTGGAGCAGTGACAGAAGTGTGCCTGAGTGCAGGCGGTGGGTAAATACTGGTGATAAGACCACAGGGCTGGCTTGCGTGCTGTCTTGAACCCCTCCATGACTAATAGGGTACATCTATGTACAGCTTTCCCACCCACTTAGTCAACAGAGTCCAGCCCCTAATCCTATGGGGGTTCGAGCAGCAGGCGCGATGAGAGGAGTTGCTGTGGGCATCCCTTGAGTGTGGGGTGGGCAAGGAGAGGTGGAGAGGTCTGCTCTTCATCCACCTGGAGAGGAGAAGGCCAAGGGGGACTGAATGGCTGTATTTAACCCCCTAATAAGGGAGTAGAGGGATGACAGAGCCAAGCTCCTCTCCGGTGTATGGAAAAAGGATGAGAGTCAAGTCAGGAGGTGGAGCAAGGGAAATTCCCACTGGTTGTAAGGAAAGCAAAAATTGCAGTGAGAATGCCTGAACCCTGGAGGAGGGTGCCCAGAGAAGCTGTGAAATCTCCAGCCTCAGAGACTGTCAAAATTTGATTGGCAAAGGCCTGAGCAACCTGACCTAGCTTTGGAGATTGCCCGGCTGCGAGTTGGACCTCTGGGCATCTGGTCCAAAATTTTTTGTGGGTATCTGAAGCCATCGTTAAGCCTGGCTGCAGAGCGCTTGTTGAGCTGCTACAGAGATCTACGGGCAGATTAATCTCAAATGCTTTGTGTGGCCATCTACCAACCAGTCTTCCTGGCTGTGTTTTGATGGCTCATTCCTGCCTTGGAAAATTGGAGAAAAACTAATGTCAGCACACTTGTAAGCTCTCCCACACCAGGCTGTGGAGAAACAGAGTTTATGTACCACAAATCTGTTGAACAGTTGTCTAAAAGATGCAGACCTCTCCCATGGGTTTTGTACGTACAGCTGCAGAGTCCCTCCTTGACTGGGATGGAGGGTTTGGTGTGAACACCTGGCTCCTCCATCACTGCTGGGACTTTAAGAAATGCTAAGCATCACCCATGGGTGATATTGCTGTGAACTGCAAAGTGTCTTGTCACTCTTAAACTAGGGCATTTATTTATGTACCTTAGTACAGAATTAGGTGTAAACATTTGAAGATCTTTATTCTAATAGCCACAGCTTGTCATGGTACAAAACTAAGATAACAAACGTCTTGGATACTGTCTTAATGTTTCGTCGACTGTGAGAGCATCCAGAACTTTTCCAGCAGCTTCTTTAAGGCTTCTGTCTTTACGAACCATAAGACCTCCAGTAATAAGCATTTGTGTTTCAGTTCACCGTACGCCACAATTATTGTCATTATTTAAGATTGTAACACTCTCTGTACCAGCTCAGATTAAATGTTTGTGTGGCCCAGTAGCCTGTGTCCAGCTGCGCCCATCGCCCTGACCTGGGAACCACTGATAGCAGTGTCCATCTTGGTCTTGAATTTCTTTCAAGATATTACTACATGATGCATCACCTCAAGTACCAAATTTTAGCTCACTTTGGTAGCGTGGCCTAAATTGCCTTGTCTGCAGAAAGCCAGCATAACCATAAACTTCTATCTATATCTTGATAGAGCTACCTAGTTACAGTGCTGTATATTTGTTTGTCTCTGTGTTACTAATTGGATTTGACCTAAGACTGAAACCTAGGTTGTGCTGAGGACCCTTAACTCCTATTATTTCTAAACTTTAGGGTTAAATTATCTTTCTGGACTGAAGTGATATGCTACATTTTCAGGAAAACTGCTGAAGCGATAGGCACCCATTTCACATGTCTTTCCATAGATCTATAATTGTAAGTTGTGATATGCCTGAGCTGTTTTCCAAGGTCAAGGCTGATTTTCTGTGGGAACAGCACGGTCTGCGTCCTGTGAAGAATAGGAGACTGACGTTAGGGTGATGCTGCCAGCTCTGAAGAAATGCTCGGCTGGGCTTTCTGCATCTTGTCTCTGAGGCACATAAGGTCTCCATAGATCTAGAAGCATGCCATAGTCATGCCTATTTTAGAAAGCAGCAAACAGCACGAGCTGTGAATGTAAGCTGGCAGAAGCAGCGTGGCTGTTAAGCTAAAGCTGTCAGAAGCTGCCGTAACGTTGGTTGGATACCGTCTTGATTTACCTGTCCTGTTATGAATTAGGAAAAGGCAGCTTCTCAGAGCCTTTCTAAATGCAAAAGTGCTTAATATTTTTGGAAATGTATAGGAATGTTATATATTGGAGGCAGTTCCAACTTCAGTCCTGGTAATTTTGTTCTCATACGTGTGTTTCCTAGGTGCTGTAATGATGTATTTAAGAGTGATAGATGCTTTCAGTGTAGCTGTCTGCACTGTGGCTGTCAAATGGCTCTCCAATTTCAGTTATGAAATTAATTGTTAATTCTAGTTACTTCTTTAAACTATTTTTATGACACTGTTTAGTTTATAGGTCAAATTCAGTTGCTAAACCATCTGATCTTCCACTGCTTGTCTGTATAACTGGTTGTTTTTACTCGCATATTCCAATACTGAGTTGTTTGCAAAGCAGAGCTGTCTTCCCTTAAGACAAAAAACCAGAACAAATTTGTCACTTCTCCTGACAGTCCATTTCTGTACTAATTACTCTGCTTGTGTAGAAAATGCTGTACTGGTTTATATATTTTTTTTAAAAAAATTGAACTTATTTTCTATAAGTGAATCTGAGAATGTATCTTAAGGAGTTGTGCATCCACGTCGTTGCTTGCAGAGACCTTAGCAGTGGGTGACTAGCAAACCTTGACATGTTAAAGCAAGGTTCCTGCTCTTAGCCTGCCCTGTGCCTCTCTGCTGTGGATCTGGAAGGCGGGTGATGGCACTTGTGCTCTTGGTGGGGTGGAAGGCAAAGAACTGAAGTGTAACAGGTGGCCTCTGTGAAGTTTCTAGGGAAATTATGGTAATTATGCTATTGAAAGAAATTGTACTATGGAAAGTATTTCCACTGCATTGATACTATTGGACTATGAAGAATTAACAGTTACCAAAGAACCTATATTGGTCACAGGCTATTTGGCATTTCAACTTGACAGCTATGTATAGCACTCGAGCAGTGGGGAGGGAGGACTTTGGATGGACTGTAAAAGCTACGCGTCCCGGAGAGCTGTTGTACTAACCCATAAATAAGTTACTCTGTGTTTCAGACTGCGATCTCTTCTGCTGCTTCTGAGATATCCATTGCACATCGTTGTCAGTGTCAAAGTCTCTTTTTATCTATTTATTTAGACTTTGTTGCATACTTCTGTGTAAGCATTCTAAAATGCTATGCCCCAAAGAAATTATTAATGCAATCAAAAATGAGAAAACTCTTTAAAATGCAAATAATATTATTAACAAGGTAATTGCTGTTATATTAAAATTCCCTGTATTTCCTCTGACTGCAGTTAATGTTGTTTGTAAACTGGGGAGGAGATGCTGTCTCTGGCTTTGTGTACTATATAGACAGACATAGTATTTTTAGGCCCAGGCTGAAAGATAACATCATCTCTTTAGGAAAATTCTGCTATATTTTGCAGGAACTCCTTCCTTTTTCGGTAGGATGTATCACTCTACATATATGTTCTCTGATGTCAGGGTTTCCTTTTGGTAGAATTTCATTATAGTACTGTTGATGCTGTGTATTTTTATAAATATATTTAGCTGTTTAATAGTGGTTTTCATTGACTGACTGCAGAGCTCTCAGAAGAGAAGTAAATTCACTGCTGTACGTATGGGAACTGAGAACAGATTTGTGACTTGTGTTTGGTTGGATTAGTCAGGAGGAAAAGAATTTGAAATACCAAAATCTGAATTATAACTGTTGCAATTGTTAGGTCACTCTGACATCACATGTATAAGGACATTTTGGGTTGGTTTTGGCATTAGCAGCTGGCATTTGTCTACAGAAGTAAGAAAGGGGAACAAGTGCTTGATTTGTTTGCCATCTTCCACTAAGTTTTGAAAAATAAAATCTTAGCTGGTCCTTAGCTTGTCCAACAGCTCAAGGGGGCAAAGAAGGAGGGAAGAGTTTGGCTTGTAAAAACCAGCTCCAGGAAAGCCAGTTTCTTGCTGTTAGCTCCATGCCTTGGGCAACCTAGATATGCCCCACTCCCCACCCCCCAGCTTTTGTCTCTCTCTGGATTGTATCCATGTGGAGATTTCATTCCAAAAAGAAATCAAGGTTGCAACTGATGTCACCCTTTAGATAAGACTGCACATGTAAAATGCTTTAAAAAAAAATAAATCCCACAAGAACCTAACCCTGGAAAATGTTTTGGTAATTTTTTATTTTTACATGGCAAGAAAAGGCTGCACATACTGGCACCAGAGCGGCAAGCGTGCAGCCCCACCAAGGAATCTGCGCAGCCCACAGTGACGCCTGTCCCAGCAGACCCCTGCCAGCAGCTGCCACTGTCACTTGCCACTTGTTTAAAGCTCTTTAAAGGTGGCATAGAGATAACATGCATCTCTTTCCTCTAGAGGCAGGCTTAAGTTAATATTTCCCCAGAGGCCAGTGTTAGAGATCTGTGCAGGAAAGTGGAAGAGCCCCTGCGCACCCATCTCCCTTTCCCAGCCAAGTGGGGAAGCTGGGGATGGAGGCAACTTTCCAGTTTTTCAATTTCTGTAACTTTCATTAGTCACAATCACATGAATATAGTAGGTAGCTTGGAAAATATTTGTGATTTATCCCAGATCATACCAATAACAAATCTCAGATTTTGTATCCCCTAGTCTGAAAGCTCAGTTACTGGAGTGAAGATTATTTCAGTCCTGAGGGCTTGTACTGAGTCAAGCTTGTTTACTGGGTAAATTTGTCCAGATAAAGTGTACCTACTCCAAGCCACATGTAGCACTTCTGTCCAAGATACATCGAAATGACCAAGGTCATTTTAAGAAAGACCTGACCAAAGTGCACCACGCTGATTGTCCCCCGTCACTCTGTAAATAACTACGGCAGCATCAGGTTCCTGTATTCATCTGTTTGTTGTCAGGTTTTGATCACTGCGTCATTCCAGAAGAGTGTATAATTTAATACTGGGGCAAAGAGAATCTGCATAATGAGAACTGTTCAGGTGAGACATGGAGCAGATAGGTCACACCAAGGGGTGTCTACTGGGGACCAGCACAGGGTGCTTATGAAGAACTACATGGCTGAGTGAACTCACTCCAGCTTTTGTGTTTTGAAGCATTTTCCGATATTTGGCCTTTGTAGGAAATCCTCAATATTGCACAATAATGGGCTTTAACTGACTCCAAACCACAGAAGCGTATGTTTTAGAAGCTGTATTTTGAAAAGTATCCATGAAAACTTGTTCAAAGTTATAGTTTTTTTTAAGAAATCCATGAGTGATGTTTTTTGAACTGTTCACGTGAAGCCACTGATGAAACGGCAGCCAGCCCCGAAGCCTGCAGCCCCCATAGGGAACCCCTGTCAAAATGCACTGTGGCAGAGCGTCAGGGTAAGGCACTGGGAAGTTAAATTTGTCTTCTGCGTGCCCAGAGAGTGTCAAGAAACCAGAAGTGCTAATGCTAGGGATGCTGACTTATCAAAGGAGTGCAGCTACGTGCAAGAGGATTAATTTTACTAATACATGCTTCTAGTTCAAGCTAAAAAGGCTCTGCAACGTCTGAATGCAAATCCACAAAAGAGTTAAATTTAGTAGGCATTATGTTGTGCCTTTATTTTGAAATGGGCATGATTCATGTTTACAGCTTGGGATTTCTCATTTGTAGTGCTCATCATAACATTTTTAAAGTTATTCTAAAATTAATTCCTTAAATGTTTTTGAGATGGAAAATTTTGAAATTTCAAGACTACCCTCTTTGTCATGTACAGTCCAATTGAAGCATAAGTAACTGTGTACTAATATAAGAAACAAAGCTTCATGCTGCAGTTATTAAAAGCTACCCCTTACTTCAAAGTTTGAAGAATCTTTTTTTGAAAATGTTTGATTCATATAAGAGTATTTTAGATTTCAGAGATCTTTGTTGATGATATTGCTCAGAGACCTATTCCAAATACAGCTTTGGACAGCTTTCTTGTGCAGATATAGGTACCAAAAAGTTATTCCTTAAAGTTGAACCCCTAGAGCCCCCTCATCTGTGAACAGTGTTGCTGCAAATTATTAATGGAATATGTTATTCTGTAAGTTCACAGCTGGTTTATGTCATTTAATGCAAATACATTGTAAATAAAATATACTAGGACATTAAATGTTTGTTTGAGATAATAGTTCTGTTTATTCAGCTTGAGGAAATGAAAAGCGGAGTTAAGTCTACACTTAAAAAGACATAGGAAGCAAGAAAGCAGGTTTTAATTATGATTTAGAATAAAATCAATAAGCAAATAGGTCTAGAATAAAATTATTAAAGATTGCTGTAGGTTGCTACAGTGGTACATTAACATACTAAACTATTTGGAGTGTGACATGTTTTCCACATCAGAATTAAACAAATAGCAGCTTAATGCATTAAGTGATTTCAGTGACATCTGCTCTGTCAGTTGCCCACGGGCTGGGGAAAATAAATATTATGGCAAAAGATACATGGGTGGATCCTGCAGCTCAGGATTTGATGCTCCAAGTGGTGGAGGGCTGGGGACAATTTTGGGTCCCTTGGTACCAGCTGCATGGGTGAGGTGCTTTTGGTCCCTGCTTTGGTTTGGTAGGAGATGCTCAGCTACGGGCCTGTCATTGCCATCCTATTTCCCCTCCTGCTGTGGCAGTAAAATTGGTGAGTGAGATGAAGGGGCTGTATCTGGTGTTTCCAAGAGGAATATCACTTGCTGGGGGAGGATTTTTTCTTTTTTTTCCCCCTAATATTTATCCCAATTATTGGAGCTATGGAGCTATTCCAGTGAATGGAGCTGCTCGCTATCTTTGTCTGCTCTGGGTAGGTGCTTCACAACAAAACTCATGTGATTTCAGTTCTTACACTAGAATACCTTGTTTTGGAGCCTCTTTAGGGCTTTGAATGACCTTATACTATTTTTTCTTTAATTACTATTGTTTCATCAGTTTACCGGATAGTTTACAAGCAGAAGTGAAAACCATATGCTTACCCTTGAGGTCTAACTATCAATTAGGTCATGTATACCGCAAAAAAATTCAGGGAGAAATCACAAGCAATACCATCTTAATCTGTAAAACAGAATACAAGTTGGAGCCTCTTTTTTACCATTTGGAATTTGTTTCTGTTGTTCATAGAGGGAAGGGATGAAGGGAGTTAAAAACCTTTAACCACCTTCTGCAACTGTGACAGCTAGAACGACATTAAAAAAAAAAAAAGATTGCTGCGTAATCACTTATCTCCCAGCGATGGTACTTAATTTAAAACGTCAAGTATTTCAAGGCTGTGATAAAATTGTGAGACTGAACAATGCTTCTTATATTGCAGTCAAAACTCCCAGAGCTCTCATGTCAAACAGCCAGCCAAAATTCAAAATGCAGCCAGATTAGCAGTGTTAATCGCATTGCCTGTTATTTAAATTGCAAGGGAGCTGTGCAGGGTGTAGAGGCTGGAAACTGGATACCTGTGTAATAATGCCTGTGCCTAAGGATGTGACCCATAGGGTATGTGGTTAAGTGGGATTGGTATTTACTGTCACAACAAAATCACTACTTCTAAGGCAAATTGCAATGTTGATTGTGTAACTTTGTAAACCAGGTTGGTTTCTTTGTATGTTTGGTGTATGCTTAGGTTTAAAAAGACAACTTTGCTCCTCTGCTTCACTGTGACTTTTTGGTGGTGGGATCACTAGCATCATTGTACGTCTAATATTTGGGTTGTAGCATTGTCATGAAATTCCTCCTGAATTCTCAGGGGCAGTCCTGGGGCCAGACTGCTGCAAATCTGAAGGCAGGCAGCGTCAATGGAAATAGGCATATTTGTTGTGATTGATGGCACTATAAGACAATAAATTTATTCTGACACTTATGTCTGAAAAAAAAAAAGGAAAAAAGAAAAAATCATTCATTTAGCCATTTATACACGAGTGTGCCTAAAATTAGCTTTTATCCTGTTAGGAATCCAATGGTCTAAAGGTACACGTTCAGATCAGAGATGTTGACCCCCCCCAGGACATACCAAATTATTTATGGCAGATCCAGAGAGAAAAGTTTTGCATTATTATCTAAAGGGTGGGTTGAAGGAGGATGGAGCCAGGCTCTTTTCAATGGCTCCCAGGGACAGGATAAGGGGCAATGGGCACAAGCTCGAACAGAGGAAGTTCCATTCAAATACATGGAAAAACTTCTTTACGGTGAGGGTGACAGAGCACTGGAACAGCCTGCCCAGGGAGGTGGTGGAGTCCCCTTCTCTGGAGACTTTCAAGACCTGTCTGGATACAGTCCTGAGTAATGTGCTCTGGGCAATCCTGCTTTAGCAGGGGAGTTGGACTAGATGATCTCTGGAGGTCCCTTCCAGACCTGAAGATTCCGTGGTTACTTATGGTATATAGTACAATGTTGGCCTTGTAAAAAAAAAAAAAAAACAAAAAAAAAAACAAAAAAAAAACCCACCCCAAAAACCCCCCAAACCACCACCACCTAAATGGCAAAGAAACCCTGGGTTAAAGGTGAACACCTGGTCACTTTTCTGTAGATGCTAAATACAAGTTTGGAAGGCTGATTTTAGTCACCCTGCTTTAAAGTTTGTGTCCTCACTCACTTGTGATGATCTGTTTTGCTGTCCTGCCAGTGTCTAGCTGCTGGGAAAAAGTGGTGCAGGTCCATGGATGGGATGCCTGGATGGCAGGGGACTGAGTGTACGAGGAGGGGCTGCTGGAGCCAGCCTCCTTCAGGAGTTTGAGAGGGATATTTAATCACAGAATCATAGAAGGGCTTGGGTTGGAAAGGACCTTCAAGGTCTAGTTCCAACTCTCCTGCCATGGGCAGGGACATCTTCCATTAGACCAGGTTGCTCCAAGCCCCATCCAGCCTGGTCTTGAACACTTCCAGGTATGGGGCATCCACAACTTCTCTGGGCAACCAGTTCCAGTGCCTCACCACCCTCGCAGTAAAGAATTTCTTCCTAATATCTAATCTAAATCTCCCCTCTTTCAGTTTAAAACTGTTACTCCTCATCCTATCATTACAATCCTTGATCCAGAGTCCCTCCCCATCTTTCCCTGGCGACTAGAAAAAGGGACACATCGCACCCATTTTTAAAAAGGGTAGAAAGGAGGACCCTGGGAACTACCACCTTGTCAGCCTCACCTCTGTGCCTGGGAAGATCACAGAACAGATCCTCCTAGAAGCTATGCTAAGGCACATGGAAGACATGGAGGTGATTCGAGACAGCCAGTAAGGCTTCACCGGGGGCAAGTCCAGCCTGACCAACCTAGTGGCTTTCTACAGTGGAGTGACTGCGTCAATGAACAAGGGAAGAGCGATGGATATCATCTATCTGAACTTCTGCAAGGCCTTTGACACGGTCCCCCACAACATCCTTCTCTTTAAGTTGGAGAGATATGGATTTGATGGGTGGACTGTTCAGTAGATAAGGAACTGGCTGGATGGTTGCACCCAGAGGGTGGTGGTCAATTGCTCGATGTCCAGATGGAGAGAGGTGACAAAATGGTGTCCCTCAGGGATCCGTACTGGGACTGGTGCTGTTCAACATCTTCATCAGTGACACAGACAGTGGCATCAAGTGCACCCTCAGCA
>VXBO01014521.1:786837-927889 GCA_013400135.1 Rhinoptilus africanus
GATGAGGCTCTGAGCAACCTGATCTAGTTAAAGATGTCCCTGCTCACTGCAGGGGGGGTGGACGAGATGGCCTTTAAAGGTCCCTTCCAACCCAACACATTCTATGAGTCTATTCTGTGATCATCTTTGTGGCCCGCCTCTGGACCCGCTTGAGAAGGTAATCTCTCTCTTCATGTCCCTGATGGTGGGCTGTAGAGAAGATGGAGCCAGGCTCTTCTCAGAGATGCATGTCAAAAAGACAAGAGTCAACAGTGACAGCTTGTGACGTGGCAAGTTCTGATTAAATATAAGGGGAAACAAAATTCCCAAGGAAGTCATAAAGCACTGGAGTAGGTTGCCCAGGGAAGCAGTGGCCTTCCATTGTTGACCATTTTCAGATCTGGACATGACAAGGCTCTGAGCAACCTGATCTAGTGGGATCTGTGCTGAGCGGGAGGCTGGATTAGTTGACCTCCAGAGGTGCCTTCCAGCCTAAATTATTCTGCAGTTCTAAATATAGCATGTGGGAGTGCTAAACTTGACGTCAGCATGATTAAAATTATATTTAAAGCTGGAGTAGGACATCAAGGCAATGCTTCTGGGACTCTTATGCAGCACTTTCCATTGAAACTGTACATTTCTGTATTTTTGAAACTCAGTTATTCTGTAGCATAGTGATATCCCAGCTGAGAGTTACATGACTGTTTTAAAAACAGCTATGTCTCGGGGTGTTCGTGATGCTTAGTTGTACTTTGTAAGGGATCAGATTTAATTCTCCAGGTCATAAACTGAACAGCTGAATGGATTCAAGGCTTCTCTTTCCCATTCTGTGACATAATTAAAAGATCTAATCTCTTAGACATCTGACCTGAGAATAAAGACAATACATTTCCAATTTTCTGTAGATTTTCTGTACAGAAGAGTACTCAGCTTCTATTTTTTAATTTGCTGTCATTACTACAGCTAGACCAGTTTTAAGATAGTGTCTTGATTTGAAGTTAAATCTTGGGACCATCATTTTCTTGTGGAGTGAACACAAAATGTATAGTGAATTCCTAGATAGGAGAGGTAGAATCCCATTAGTAAAAAAGAACTCTAAAATGATTAGAAAAGATATTGAAAGAGCTTTTTTAAAGATTAGGACAATTTCAAGTTTTAAAAAGCAAAATGTATTTTATTACATTTTCTAATTATGTCTGTACCTCATCATACAACTAATAAATGGACTGATGCATACCAGAGTTCAGGATTAACATATAAGCATTAAAGCTTTTGAGTAGGTCTGAGCATGTCTGAAAGGTTTTGGATCAGTGCTTTAAGTAAAATAATTAAATCTTACTGTGTGAGTAGAGGAATACACTTTTAAGTGATTGTTATAACTCTAATTTTGTACAAATATCATCTCACTGCTTGAAAAGGGAGCATACAGAATGAATGAAAAACTGTCTCGGTAGCTTTCACATTGATTATAATTAGTTTATTTTCCTTCTTATCCCAGTTTCTGATAATTAATAATAATTTCATTAGTTAATTAATAATAATTCTTTCCAAACTTGGGGATGGGAAATCTGTCACTGCTGGAGGATCCTTAGGGGACTGCTGTTATAGTGTTGTAGCATTGAGCTCATAGGCTGCCCATCATGAGGGCAAAGAGATGATTTACAGCAATTTTCCTTTACCCTTCCCTGCTGCTAAGTGGAACTCACAACTGGAATTGGCCTACTCTATTTATAAATAAGTGTTGATTACATCTATATAGGTATAACAGTGCTAGTAGTCTGTTGGTGATTGGACTGATGACATGAATTAGGTGATAGATTTGACCCGCAATTGGAAAGAAAGTTAAATGTAGGCTTAAAAGAAGCAAATGGTAAACACGGCAGAAAATGTTCTTGAGCTAGAGGTGCAGAGATTCTGCTGCTTTCGCAACTGCCATACTGAATGGCACTATATTAGTGGTGTATTTATTAATGAAGATAATGTTATTACTATGTGTATAGAAAACCTCCATAACCCCATCTTGACCACTGAATATTTTATCAAAAAATCTTAGATTTTTAGGTAATAGATAGTAATCATAGAATGAATGACACAGTATTGCTTGGGTTTTTTGGTGAAAGCTTTGATAGCGTTTTGAGCACTTTTTATTATTTTTGTGGAATAATTATGTATTAGGTGGAAAAATTGACAACAAATGAAAGTATTCCTTGCAAAATTATGTTTTCATAAGAAAAGAACATGAAGAAAGGCTATTTTTGTTGTGAACAGCATGGACAAAGAAGGGGAGGCAATCTCCTGATTCATAAACACTCGTTTCAGCTGTTTCTCCACTCCAGGGAACCTGTTGCTCTTCTCTTCCCATTGGATTTAGTAGTTGATGGGTTTTGCCTTTCCCCTAGTGGTTCTTCTCTGTTCTCAGGGTGGTACCTGTGTTTGCCAGCGGTTCCCAGGTGTTTATACGCAGAGGTTTTCTATTGTTTCATAGACTTTCCTCTAAAAGAGATGGCTTTCTTTTTCTTCCTTTCTGTTTTCCCTTCATCTGTAAAGTTTTGATATAAGTCTATATTAAAAACACAATTTGCACATGTATTTAATATTGGCATGTATCTTGAACTTGGATAATCAGAATCTGGAAATAAAAGTGTGTAACATTGTGGGAATGCTTATTCAGAAAGAGACTTTTTTCTTCTATTCTCTAATTTTAAAGCTTAACGATGAAAGATGTTTCATTTTTGTTATACAGTGCCACATATTGTTAATTCCTGCACAAGAGCAATGCTGAAACACGTATAAGTACCTTTGCTTTGACTAAAATATATTTGCACGTAGTTTCATACACAATGGTCTGTCTAAGTGATTTTGCTTGGGAATTACTAACTTTCTTCTGATTAAACTTGTATTGCTATTGGCAGTAGTGTTTCAGCAAACAAAAGGTGGCATTTTATAGACATACAAAGTAGTTATGATCCTTTGTCCCAAGAGCTAGTGTTGTGACCCACCAAGATAGGTAACTATTATACACAGAATATATCCATTTACTTCACTACAGCTGAAATACTGCACTAATATTTTTCATTCTGTGTTGATGTTGATATTGGTATATGCTCTACTAGTATGAGTATCCAAAAATATGAAAGACTGTTAAAGGATTCACATCTGCAGAGGAAAATCAAAGAAAGAAGCTAGAAAAAGACTTCATAGTCATTAATTGGGATAATTCACAATTGAAAATTCAAAATTACATAGAGCTACTTGAAAGGGTAAAATAGCACAAAGAACTACTCTAATGCGCTTCAGTGCATCGCTGAAGTAATGGATTGAAAATTTGATACTGAAGTGTTTCCAGCCTCACCAAATTGTTAGAAAATCTAACTTGCAAAAAGTATTATATTGGTTTAAAATAATTACACACAATTCTCAAATAATTTTGGTGGGTTAGAAAGCTGTATTTTTCTTTTCCTAATGAAGGATAAGATTCTCACGTGTTTACAGGGCTCCCACAGTGGAGTCACAAGCAGCATTGATGAGGAGGATCAAGAGAGCTGGCAGCTGAGTGACAGAGATGTAGGAGATTCAGACATGGTTTGCATAGGAAATAAAAGAAACTCATGATCCCAACGAAAATTTTAAACAAGCACAGAAAACAGAGTGATACGCACTCAGGCTTGCACCATGCCCCCCTTCCTAATTTTTGGATGCCTGGAGTTAGGTGAGATGACTCTCACCCTAGTAAACAAGGGGAGACTGAAGTTGTACCCAATTTCTCCATTTGTATAAAGCTCATGTTTTCATAGAGTGAAGAACTAAAAGCTTGTTCCTCAGACAATTACAATTGCCTTTGGAAAAGATGCCATGCTAGTCTTCCTCATAGATAGTTTGGAAATATAAGCTGTCTAAAAGCATTGCCATTATGAAATCGGCGCTACGGTGCATGGTGTTAAAACCTGTCTGCCTCAGGCTGTCAGCGTGGTGTCAGACGGTGAAACTGTGGCATGATGGGGGTCATCAAGCTGTATGGCTTGGGGCATAAGCGCACATCATTCCCATCTTCCAGACTGAAATTCAGGCCAGACTTTTCAACTCTTATTTCAGCCCAGTGTTAAAAGAGGGACTAAAATTGAGATAGTGCTGTAATTTCCAATGCTTAATGATACGGGAAGGCACTACTAGTGGTGTAGATTAAAGAGATTGGTCTGGTTTGTGACTGACAGTATGAAAAATGTTGTTAGAATGACTGAATCTGGAAGCTAGGTCAAATTAAGAGTTTCTGCAAGTCATGGTGGCTAATTTAGAGATTTATGCTTTTGGCACCTAATGTCTTACTGGCTTGTTTAAGCAAGTTGGTTAATCAGCAGAGAGAAGCACTTCCAGAAGATGTCTCATTTCGCACAGCCTCAGTGACAGTTGTAGCTAAAATTATTAGAAATGTAAGGTTTGGATTGCATTAAGGACATGCTCCTAGTTTTCTGCTTATTTAACATGTTAGCTCCTGCCGTGTCCTTTTTCTAGCTTTTATGTAAGAAGCTGTATTGCTCAGATAATTCAATCGCATCCTATCATTTTTCATACCCTGAGGACCTCATCAGTCTTCTCACAGAGTTAGGTATCATGCTTTGAATATGAAAATGATACTCACTTCTTGCAGCTTGATCAGATTAACTTCATCAGGCTATGTTTTACTTAGGTAGCTCACTTAGTGCTACGTTCATGTCCATGTTTTAAGAGAGTATCCAGAAAAACAAAATAACTTTTTGAAATTCAGGCTTGTTCCTGCAGAAAAACTATTAAAACAAAAGGTTTTGAAGTACAGATACTAATAGTGTGTAGCAGTGCAGAAAACCAAGTCATACGGGAGCGAATGTTGATTTCATTCATTACAAAGCAGGATTGTCCTTTTTTAATTCAGTGAGAGCAGGGCTGTCACTCTAAATGATAGAGAGAAATGGGATGCCATAGAAAGGGCATTTACCATCTGAGTCATCATTTACTTTATGAGTATTTGGACTGGGAGGAGAATTATCTGTGCTTATATTCTATTCTAGAAATAAGCACTGGAAATGTGCTGTGATAGCACGGATCCCTTGCTCTTTCTGTGTGTCGCATTAAACTGAAGTTAGGTTCTCATTAAAACTGGTATTTTTTGTCGTACTTTAGAACAGAGCCATATTGTGTCCCAATGCTCCTTTGAGGGGGGAGGAGTAAAACCAGCTCGCATGTTTCGCAGCCCTGCAGAACAGTAAGGCAAATTCTCCTCCTCCTGCTCCATGGGGAGCCTCAGGGCTGGTGGAAAGAAAGCGTGAAGAAACTCTGCACCAAGGAGAAGGGAGATGTCTGTGAGAAGGACTGAAGGTGGGGAAAGGAGGCATGAAGGTGGGTCAGGGAGGAGTAGTGGTGGGAAAATGGAGAGAAATGAGGGATAAATGGGGCTGGATGCAAGTCAGTCAGCTGCCGGGCAGTGTCCTCTGGCTGAGGTCAGCCCTTGATGACCACAGTCTGTTCTGTCGTCTTAAACTATGTGTGGGGTTGGAGTGTGTGTGTGTGCTTATTGAGGCCTGGCGCCCAGCCTCCTTGCTGGCTGCATGTGGGAGGCATCCTGTCTCCCATGGTCCCCCAGATCTGGCCGTGCATAATTTATCCTGCTTCTACATAATGCCAGCTGGACGAACAGCAGCCATCAATGCATAGACCAAAACCATATGTAAGCGGTCATCCCTTGTGGAAAAGTGGAAGGGAGCTGGAAGTGGTCAAGGAGGAATGGCTGCGGATACAGCCTCAGAGCACCACGTGTACAGCAAGAAGGGGGTGCGGTAAAACATGTTGGCAGTATCACAAGCAGCGTCCAGGAGCCAGGACAGCTGGAGATGTCGGAGATGGCCCGACAGACCAACTCCACTTTAGCGGGATATAGGTCAAGGAATAGTGTCCTACATAGTTGTTGTCTTAATAATAGCGTCCTACATAATTGTTGTCTTAGTAGGTTGTTATTAAAGACTTGATTTGGTAGGATTATTGGCAATTGGAGCAGCTTGCAGCCAGATGAAGCTCCCCGTTTCCTTCCCTTGTGCGTAGGAGGAGTGACCCATATCTGCTTGCTGGGGTGGGCGGTGGGACTGCCAGCCTCTGCGTCCCAGCGGCTCTCTAGGCTTTTCTGTGTTAGGGACAGAGATAAAGGCTTCTCTTGAGGAAAATAAAGGTTTTTCTAACGCTCTTCCAAAGGTAACCAGTGTTCACTAAGCCTTGGCTACGATTTTAGATTAATTCATTTTATTGCATGGAATGTGAGGACTTACCAGGTTCAGCCCCAGTGAAACTAAAAGCCAATTTAGATTAAGAAAGTACCTCAAAACGGTTTCTTTTGCTTTCTTGTGTTTTGACTTGAAAAGCATTTTTTGTTGCTTTTCTCCAGTCATATTTTACAGTTTCCCCCCTTGGTGGACAGAAATGAATTTCTTAATCACGCTTTTCATCATGCAGGGCAGCATTTATTCATGGAATCATAGAACAAGTCAGGTTGGAAGGTACCTGGAAAGGTCACCTGGCACAACCTTTTGTGGGAAAGGAAGCCTAGATGCCATTATCTAGAAACATTTCCAATCATATCTTGAAAACTCCCAGTGATGGGGACTCTACCACATCCCTGGGAAGATTGTTCCAGGGAATGATTGTTCTCACTGTGAGAAATTTATTTCTTATGTCAAGATGAAATCTCTCACAGTGCAACTTTTACCTGTTGTCTCTTGTCTTCTCTGTGTGGCTCCTTGTGAAGAGAGAGCCTCCATCCTCTTTGTGGCTGCTCTTCAAATACTGCGATACTGCGATGAGGTCTCCCCTGAGCCTGCTGCTCCTCCTTCTTTTCCAGTGAGTCGGACTAAGTAAAGCCAGGCAATGTGAAGACTGTGGCAGCTCCTGTTTGTGCACACCACAGCCTCACACTGAACATGGCACTGGGACCAGATCTTGGCCACCAGTTTCCCTCACCTTCTCTAAACTAAGGTCTCCATGCAAAAATGACCTGGGAATAGAGGCTGGATGGGGACTAGCAGGGTCCAGCATCTCCTGCCCCCACAGCACATGGACCTCACTATTGTTACCTCGGCGCAATGAACATAATTTGTCTGTGGCTCAAATCTGGGGAGTGATGCCAGGGTGGGATTTGGAATTGCGTTTTCATCCATCCTTCACTGAATTGCATTTCTGCTTGTTACTTGGGAAAAACGGTGTGGGATATCTTTCTTTTGTAAATAAAACCCAATTTTATCAGATGATGTTGCTTCTTTCCCCTCTGTCTACAAAAGAAGAATATGAAGCTTCCAACCAAAATACTCAGTTTGACGTAAACCTCATTCACTGTCTGAATAAGGTGGCAGATTGCAAATTAAGCAACCCAAAACTCAGTCCAAAAGCATGTTGTGTAGATAGCTCAAAAATATATCTGTTGACAGTAGAAATGTTAGTTGTGGAACAGTGCAAGAAGTAGCACAGTGGCCCCAGGCTGTGGGGTTGTGTTTGTGTGAATAGAACACGTTTCTCCTATGAATGTGGTGTTGAAAGATAATTGATTGCAGAAATTGTGTAGCCTGCATGTGAAAAGGGAGGCAACGTGCTGATGCATCTGATGGAGATGAAGCACAATTAGATTTGTATTTAAGAAGAAATTCTCATGCTGTGACAATTTCGCCAAAGTTAACTAATTTGGACCTACTTAAAGTACTGTGACTTTAGCACCAGCACTTCAATAATGTCAATACCTATATATATTTGAAGTAACTGCATGATTGCAATAAAACAGCAGCTAATGCCCTCTTAATGACAAATTAAGCATAGCAAATGAAAACAGGAGTTCCATTTTATATTTCCGAGTAATTATCTAAGACATTTTTATATGCCATAGAATGCAACATAAAAAAGAAAGAACCTTTGGAAAGGTCTTTAAATTATTGTTTGTAATCCTTTTAGAAACACTATTTCATATAGAGTTAGTGGAAAGTTTGTAAATTATAATTTAATTAATGATTGGAGGTGATTCATTGTGGCTTGGCTAGCACAATGGACTGTTGTTTTCTACATTATTTTATCTTGCTTTTGCTTTTTTGGTATTGCTATAACAAGCAGGCATTGTTATTATTATTCTCTTTGTACCAGGGAATGGAAAGAGAAATGAGCCATGGAAATTCCATTTAAACTGTGGGTTTTTTTTTTTTTTCCCCGGTTCCAAACATTTGCTCATTTCCGAGCCAGGGAATGTGCTTGTTCCCTTCCTCAATTTGATGTCACAGATGGAGCAAATACCAGCATGAAGAGTGATGGCGAGCAGGGGTGCAGCCCAGTTGCTACTATGGAGCTGGGAGTAGCGGGAAATAGCACTGAAATGCCAGTTTCTGGGCTAGGATCATGGCTCTCTATAGCTTAATGCCCTGAATGTGAGGGAACTGTCAGGAATAGGGCTTAAATAACTGGTGGAAGTGCTAGAAGTGATTATCAGAGGGTTGTGGAGCAGTAATAGACAGAGTCCAGTGTGCGGTTTTTTTAATTGATTCTTAAGATTTTGGACCTACTTATGCTGGAACTGAGCAATAAAGAATATCATACAATTTAGATGTATTCCAAGGAAAAAAGAAATCTTTCTTTTTTGTTTCTTGGTATTAAAGTGAGCTCAGAGACATAATCTCATTTCAGATGATACTGATGAGAAATTGTAACCTTAGGCAAAGAGGGGAAAGGCTGAACTTTCTGGCAGTGATGAGTAAATTGCCAAGATCAAAACCTGGCTGAACTGAGATCAGAAATTAATGCTGTTGAAAGTCTTCCACCCAGATCAATAATAGTTTTACCAGTAGGCTTCACTGTGAACAGGGTGAAGTCCAACAGTATCACCCTTCTAATTATGACTTTTTTATCTTTACTTCCAAAACAGCACTCTACGCTGCTGACAAATTCCTCGGTGACTGTCAACCAAAATAAATGCATTTAAGTAGGCTTTGGATCTGACCTCCTTCTTTGCAGCTATATCCCTTTATAGAGAATGGGATTTGGAAAGTGGGCAGAAAGATGTTTTCTGGCATGGTCATTGTGGGCTCAATGCAAGGATTAAAGCGCTGGGAGTCAGGCGCGTGTGCACTGGATGTGGAGAGCTGAAGATGAGGTGTCTGAAATCCCCTCTGGGGCAGGTTTCTTGTTCAGGGCTTTACTCTTGGGATTCACTGTCTCGATCCTGACCCTGATTTCAATATCTCTCTCCTCACCTTTGAAAACCCGAGCAGAGGTGTCTGTGCAGAGGCTGGGGGTGAGGCTCACAGCTGCTCAAGCCCCTGGGTAAGTGGAATTTTGCAGCTGTGGTTCCCTTTTGGATCTATCAGGGTTAAACTCACCTGGCCATTTTTTTTCAGATTGCCCTAATCAAGAGACTGTAGACCATTTTTTTTGCAAAGAGTGGTTTCTGCCTGTGTGTTTGCCATGCGTGCCTGTCCTGGAGGAGCCACGCGTCAGAGATGGGCTCAGTGGCAGCAAGGCAACCTGGGCTCAGGGAGAAGAAGTGTCTCTTGTGTTTCCTCCAACAAATATGCTGAGGTCCAAAAAAAATCTCTATAGTCATGTCTTCTCGGAAAGCAAGGAAGGTAGCTCTTCAAATGGAAGATCCTCAGATCAGGTGGCACCAGCTAAGAGCACTCAGTACCTCACATTCGCAGAAAGGATTTAAGCTCCAAACAAGCACATAGAGCTGCTTTACCATCCATTACATATGGAAAAGGAGGGGAAGCTGAAGGCATTTTCTTGCGGTCCTCTGGGGACAGCTGGGAAATGGGAAGCGAAAAATCAGCTTTCTTTGCCTTTGGATGTGCGAAGGAGCAGGCGTGAGAAGGCTGCTTAGGAGGGGGGTTTCAGCATTGCTGCACTGGACTTAACATGTGTGACATCTCAGGCACATGAGTCTTTCCTTAAACCTAGTCCCAGGCCTCTGAACTCTCAAAAGCTTCCATTTTTTTCAAGGTTTTTGTTTGCTTTTTCTTGATAAGACACTTCCAGAGTTAAATTTCTGGATACTAATTGCAACACATGAGAGAGCAGGTTGAATCTTTTTTCCAAATAGCACCCAACCCACATGATCATTTGATAATCTTGCACAATAGGTAGCTCATGATTGCAGAATTATGGCAATGTCTGCGTGACTTTCCAGAAGAAATAGCAAAGATCGTTTAGTCTATCTGGTTCCTTAGTTCATAGTTCAGTTTATTCTCCATTTAAGCACTCAAAATTTCCATTGATTAAAAATCCAGACAATTCAAATAGTAATATTATATGTAAAGCAATGGTAAATTAATATTTAGTGATCTCTTTCTCTCTTTGTTTGCATGTGACATCAGCCCACACAGGAAAAAAAAAAACTTTAAAAACCTGCTTCGTGCATTAATTTTACTCACAGAAGAAACCCAAAAGTTATCTAGGCGTCTTTGCACTGACTGTCATCTTTCTTGCACCATTTGTGATCCCCTAAATGTCACATTAATATTGTAGTTCAATTCCTCCCATTTTAAAGGATATAAATTAGCTTTTCTAACTTCCATGCTTACTATGTACAATTTTTGGCCGCACCAACTGACATCTATTGCCTCATTCTGCTTCTTCAGTTTCCCTCCCTTAGAATGCCAGGCTCAGATTCTGGGTTTTATCTCGGCAGTTCTTATTACAGTATTGTTTCTATTGCAGCCGGGTGCCTTCCCTTAATACAATACATCCCATTATCCTGTTCGTTTTCCCAGCTTAGCACCAGGTATTGAGCAGATGGTTTAAGTTTCCCTCTTGCGCTCTCAATTCCTTTCTCTGATTAGACCCTTGTAGTGCCTGACCTTTTAGAAACTAATACCTTTTGCTAATTGCTTGCCTTATCCTTATTACATGGCATTTTTTCTGCTCTAAATGGTGCATGTCAGCCTATAACCTCTGTGTGAGCAGAGCTTCTCTTACCTGGTGCCTACTCCGTTTGTTACCGGACATCCCTGACGGTTCCGTAAGGTCAGCAGATTCCCTGTGCAGCAGGTTCATTTCTGAAGGCGTGTGCCCTGTGGTACCATCGCTGTGGCTCTCGTTGTCACTTTGCTGCCAACCAGACTGTCTCTCTACCCTCTGACCAGTGTCACTTTGCAAGCCACTTTATGGACATGCCGGTACTCTGTCACCTCATTATGAGATGGGGTTTTCGGGTTGTTTTTTTAGTCCTCCAAGGATTTTCTTGCACCCTATTTAGGAGTTTGATATACCGCTTTTTCCCATTATACAGTCTCTGCTAAAGGCTTTGCAGGCTCGATGTTTGATTTCTGCTCACTATTTCATGTGTCCAGTTTTCAGAAAAATACTATATGGCGCTTTTATTCTAGTTGGGGGAGTAAAAGGGGATAACCCACTCTTCAGTCTGGATCTAGGTCTGCTGTAGAAAGGTCCCCCTGCATTGAGAGAAAGGATATGGGAGTGGGAGAAGTTCTGGTTTCATTCATCTGACTTGCTGGCCAGCAGACGAGGCCTGTCATCATGAATTTCAGGGCTGAAGGAAGCTGTTTATTCCTGAGAGATAGCAGGGAGCAGAGAAGGACTCATGACCCACTTACCTCTGGAGCAAGCACAGCTGCCTGCTCTGTTATGCAGGACTCAGTGGATTCTCAGCCTCATCTCACACTTTAATTTTTCCTGCTTCATAAGTATGCAGTGTTGTCGGTGTCTTATCCTTCAGTGCCTTGTACTACAAGAGCCCACAAATTGTTATTTTTCTCTGACTTGCTTGTGTGTGTGTTTCAATTAAAGATGCCTGTGCATACAGCTCATTGCTGGTGCAGGTGATGAAAAGTGTTTTCTCAGGTCTGGAAGTGAGGATGGAGGTGTTTGAGAGCCAGAAGTTTAAATTCAGGCTGTTTCTGAGCAGGTTTGATTTTGGTAGAATACGACTGGTCACTGAGGGCATGGTTGGGTGACTCTGCAAGTCCATTCCCAGCAGGGATGGGACTGACGCAAGAGAGGCTGGGCAGAAAGTTGGAAGATGTGGGTTTAGTTGTAGAGACACCATTTATCTGAGTCTTGTCTCATTAAACCTTACCCTTTTATTGTTTGTTTTCAATTCTACCATGTGTTTGTCCCCTTTATTTGCATCAGAAGTGTTTGAGGGCAAGGACTGTTCAGCAATAGTGCCAACTTTGAACACAACCATTACAGAATACATCAGATCAATTAATAAATGATGATAATTAAAAGGAAACAACTGGTTTAAAATTTTATTTTTGTCCTAGTGATCAAGCATTGCCAAGATCTGTATCATTACAAACAGATACATACTTTACTTTACCGCATTTATTTGTTTGGGATCATATTATCCTCAACAGAAAATCCAGATAAACAGTAACCTGGATCAAAATCACTGTAAGTCAAAAAGAACATAAAGCAGCCCTACAGCCAGTTTTTGCGACTTAGAAGGAAAGATACCTTAAAGCACACTGAGAAAAATCTGTGAAATATGATTTCTTGTCTTTTCTAGCATTTTCAAAGTAAAATTCATTAATTACAGACTGTGAAAAGTAAATTTCTTTGTCTGTATTGAGACTGGACTCCGTAGTCTCCATTTGCTGTTAAACAATCATATATGCAGATGGTTAGAAACTTAGTGAGTGACTTAAAGTCTAAGGACATAAAATCATAGAAGGTCCTGAGTTGGAAGGGGACCCATGAGGATCGCAGAGTCCGACTCCTGACTCCACATGGGGCAACCTAACAGTTAAGCCAACATGTGGTTCCTGAGCAGCATGAGAACTGCTGTATGCGAGCAGGTATGTCACATGTATTGTAAAGTCCCTGAATCTCAGGTGGTGTTTTAGCTCTGATTTTTTAAAAAAAATAATTGGCTAGCAAGTAATTAATACTTTATACTGAGGAAAAACATCTACGTTCTTCCATATTTCATAAAATAAATAATAGTTTCTAAACATTTTCAGAGACAGGCTTTGTAAAAAGCCCAATATGGGTCTGGTGAGGTGCTGTGAGCATGGGAGAAAGGAGCAGGGTTCGACTCTGTACCACTGCCTTCCGTTACTACTGACATTCACTTTTACTGGGAAGAGGGAATCGAGCAGAGGAAAAAACATGAGTTAATTAGGAAGGGATCTGAAATCTTTTAAAAATACCATTTACAACCAATGGTACCATAGGCTATTAAGAGTTTGCAGCCAACTAATCCATTTCAGTGTGGCCTAAATTCGTTGCTAAGCTGTCTGGCTGCTGTTTGCAAAGACATCAGGAAGGCATTGACCTCAGTCATGTAACCTTGGTGAAAGGAAACCTGAAACTAAGGATGGGTGAGGGCATTGCTGTGGCTACCAGAACTTCAACTTGAACTTGTCAGAGGAGCCAAGTGCCTCACCCTTTCCAATAGGAAGGGCAGTGTTGTGTTAATACTTTCAGAGCAAGGGAGTTGCAGGTGTTTGGCTTGTGTTGATTTGAGAAACCAGGTTAAAGCTGTACTGCTTTCTGGATCACTTGCAGCAGGAGTGTCATCAGGCGGTGTCTGAGCTGTCTCGCCTGTGCTGCTGTCGCTGCTGTCCCTTGTCACGCTCCCCCGAGTCAGCCCATCACGCTAATGAAGTGCAATAGCCTTGTGCTTTGTGCCCGTCAAGCCCATGGCTGGTGCCGGAGTTCCACAGCAACACCATCAAATCCCTCCGAGCTCCTCGAGTGCCATTTCTCCTTTGCTGTAGCCAGGCGGTGAGACCGCAGGGGAGGCTCAAGGATTACACCTAGAGTTGTAAATACAAATTAGTACGCTATGTGACTGCATTATGATCGTATAACGTCAGAATGGGGGTTATATAGCATTTAGCCTTGAAAAGGAGAAAGCCTGGTGAGCAGCAGGGAAGGCTGGGTTAGAGTGAAAGCTCTTTCACTTTTCCTGCCTATTAATTTACGTTCCTTTGCTATTTAGCAAAGTGCCTTCTGTGTTTCTGCCAAGCTGAAGTAGCCACTGGGAAAAACTAAGTAGGCCAAATCCTGCAGATATCTGGAGAGCTCAGCCAGGGTGGCTGGTGACGATCCAAAAGAGTGCGGGGACGGATTTGGGCTCATGCAGACAGCACAACAGCATTGAACAAAATCAAATGTTGCCATAAGGTTTTAATGCCAAAAGTCAGTTGCTGCAAGATAGTGCATATAAAAGAATTTTTGAAAATGGAATAATTCATAGTTTTGATTCAATGTGCAGAACCCTCAGATCTGCTCTCTGGGTCTTCAGGCCATGTCAGCCAGGATGACGTCTGGCCTGGCCCAGGGCAGTGGTGTGCCACCATATGGATTTCTGCAGGCAGCGTTCCTCAGCTGGCCTTATAGAAATGCTCATTCCATTCCCAGTACTCAATACTGGACAAACAAAGCAATGTTTTGTTTCGTATCTGTTACAAAATATCTATATATTTTCTGTGTGTAAGAAACCAAAGGGAAACGTTGTGAGACTGAGGGGGATTGTTGATTTCTGCTGTAGTTGATGGGTATTTCTGTAAGATCTATGAACCATCAGCTGTTTCTGGCTTCTCTCTCATCATGAAATATTTTCAAACTAGGTCGTAATTGCATATAGATGGTATTGAAAGATTGATGCTTTTTGTCTTAAAAAAAACCCTGCAAAGAATAAAGGGCCTCAACACCCCCCCACCCCTTATATATTGTTTATAAAAATTAATCCATAGTGAGCTGGTAAGAGCTTAAAAAAATTCATGAGAGTTTCATTAAGCCATAAAATTTGCACTTTATTCTACACAAATAAACCTTTTTTTTCTCTTTCAAATAAAAAAAAAAAACCCAATATTTCAAGTTTTTTAAAAAAATTGGTTTTCGGTGGGGATCAGAAGGTATTGAACTTTCTGCAAAATGATTCAGCATCGACTGTTGAAGTCGATGGAGACTCAGCCTTCCATGCAGCTTGCATCAGATCAATAGGTTTTAATGTGATTCAGTGCAAAATATTCTTCAACCTGTGTAGCAGAGTAAACTTACTGTGCTTTTTGTGCATGGTGCTACACAAGCTGTGTTGCTTTCACAGCCCTCCCTCAGCAGCATCAGAAGCTGTGGAGACCTATTTTTGCATTTACACCCCTGACTAGTTTCTGTTTGTCAAAAGAGAGAAAAAAAGCTGTTGCTTTGCTCCTTTGTAACCAAGCAGACAATGGCTGGTAAAGGATGGTGAGCAATGGAGGCCAAGGGGAGAGTGTTTTGGCTTCTGCGAAGCCTGCAGGGGAAAAAAATAATCTGCATCGTGAAAAAAGGAGGTGCAATCCTGTTCTTATCCCAGCACTTTACTCCAGGTTCAGCCAGTTTGTTCTGCAAGCCATTAGTCCCCATTCCAGTGCATATGTTACTGCCTTCATACAAATTTACTCCAAAGCAAGTAAGAGCTACAGATTTTAATCCTCATGGAGTATTCACATGATAACTGAGCAAGTATTGCTTTAAATAGCTCAATGCATTGCTGTTATTGCAGTGATAGGCAGTTCAATTCCATATGAGCAATCAGGGGAGAGATTTTTGGCTGCCAGGTATCTCGCTGACTGCCTTTGGGAGAGAGAAACACTTACAGCATCTCCTTCCGAAATCAGTGCTGTGCTCTCCTGTGCCAGGGGGACAGGAACTGCCTGGATTGAGGGGATGGCTAGAGGGGTTTCCCAGCTATCGCAGCCCATATTTTTAATTTTATGGCCAGGCACTTTGCAGGTTTTCCTTTGTTAAGCCTTTTTCCCCAGGTGCCCATCACCACCCTGCAGTGGCTGCGGAAGGTGGCATCACCCCACATGAAGAGCCATCAGTGGCACGTCCCATGTCCGGTCCCCCCATGGCCCACCCTGTGGACGTGACAATATGTAGGCTCCTGCAGGAGGCTATTTTTACCCGGCAGTGAGGTGTTGGCTGGCCTCCTGCCTGTGCGTGGGTGCTGCAGGAGTCATCTGACCCCTGGGCACGCTGGTGTCGGAGCGCTCCGTGCCGGCACGCTGTCCCAGCTCCTGCTCCCCAGGCGCTCTGGAGGAGCTCCTTGTGCCGTCCGGACACTCGGCAGCACTGCTTCTGGTGGCGTTTCCCCTCTTCAAGGGAATTAATATGGGAATGCCGGAAGATACAGGTACAGTTTGACAACTCCACATTTTGGAGAGCCTAGCCCTGGAATTACTTGTTTTTGATCCGGAGCTGCAGTAACTAAATGACTGATACTGTCGTGAGAATAATTATTCTGTGTTTATGTGGAAACGCAGCACAGTGGAGGGAGATGCTTAAACATTTGTTTTAAATTATGTTGTGTATTCTTTTAATTATATGAATGATGATTTGGAAATTATCATGATACTGGCACTTAGCTGACAGCTCAATTTGAAAACTTCCCTCATTTTAGTTAAGTTTATTTTAGATTTATATTAGTTTCTAATGGAAAAAAAAGTACATATTGCTTTATGCAGATTTATTGGAGTCCTGTTCCTGTACCCTTTCTCACTGTAATCTTGCTAAACCCACATGAAAATAGCCGTTACATTGCTGCAGTAACCATTCCTAAAATTCAGCAGAGATTTTTACTAACTGCCCTTGGATTTGGTAAATATTTTATTATAATAACGAGGTCAGGAGGTTAGCTCATGCTGGCCTTGTTTATGTGACGTGAATTTTGCACTGAGCATATGGTGAGATTTGGAGCTCTTGTGTGTGGAGCACTTGTGCTGTGCTGCGTCTCTTAGGCACGGTTGTATTCGCATTCTGCTGGATAACGCCTCTCCCTCGTCTCTGATCCTGTAACCTCTGTAATTGGCAGCAAAAGCAAAGATTGCTTCAGTTGTGCTGTCTGCCTGCTGTCCTGTATCAGCTGTAGGTTCCTGTTTTGGTTATGATGCATAGGAAGTGCTGGAAAAGGTGTACAATCCTTTTCTTACTGCCAAAGGAAAGGCATTGTAAAAGATGTTTTTTTATAAGTAGTAGAGGCAGGTATGGAATTCAAAAAGAAACATGATTCTTGGACCTTGTTATTTTGTATTTTTGGGCTATATGAATGAGTTCCATTAAATAGAGACCTACTGACATAAGGATTTATTGAATTTGCTGAGTTGCCTGTCTTATGGTACAGGAACTGAAGAGGGAAGCAGAAGCAGTGCTGTGCTGTAGGACCCGCAGCAGAGGGCTCGCAAAGAGCAGCCAGCATTTTTGGGGGAGAGGCTGGGCCCGCTCAGTGCAGAAAATCCCTACTGGGCTCATGTGTGCTGGCGTGGGGACACTTCGGCCCTCTGCATGGCCAGCTGGAGGGTTTGAGGGACTGCCTAATGTGGATGTTTAAGGCAAAACTTCTTTAGCTTTCCCTTTATTCTTGTGATCTTCTGCTTTGTTGTGAGATGTATGGAAGGAAAAAAGGTATCGTGTTCTAATGACAAGGTGCCATAAAGTATGCAAACGCATTTGAAGCAGCTTTTAACACGAGCTGCTGATTGAGAAATAGACAGGTTACCACTAGATACTTAGCGTGCAGTGGCAGGTTTGGTGACTGTCCCATTTGTGCACGTGTGCTCCCTCCTGCCACAGTGCCTGGATGTCGGGCAGGGCTAGGGATGGGGAATTGCTCTTTCCTGCTGCCCAGCGTGGTGGGAAGGATGTATGGGGAAAGCTTCTGGACTCCCCATTTCACAATCGCCCTTTCTCTTGTCCTTTCTATGGAAAGGACCATCAAGGTCTCAGGCCCCCACAAGGCTTCACCAGTTCTTAGGGAAAAGAAAAACCACCAAACCTCTTTTCTACCGTAAATTTATAGCTCCCACCCATGTAGTTCTCTGAACATCACGTGTGTTACTGTATTACTTATTACTGTGTTATATTATCCTTCCCCCCCACCCCAGCACTCAAGTACTCCTGGTCACTGTATTTTACACACAGACATGAGGCAGGGAGGGAGCAGGGGTCAGTTTTTGGCACTTAAAACCTAGGAATAACACTTCATGGGGATTTTTAGAGGCAGTTAAATACTTGTTTTCTTTGCTTTCATCTGGGTGTTTTTAAATCCAACCCTGAGTGTTTTGACTGAGGCAACACAAGAAAGGTTTGGCAAAAAACAACTCGGACTCCAATCTCTAATTCTGGTGGCGTGCTGCTGCGCTCATCTGCTTCTCCTTTAATCCTGCTCAGAGAAGATTGCAAATTTAATTCCCCTCCTGGCTGCTGTGAACCACACCCTCCCCAAATCGCTTGATACAGCATTTCAACAATCAGTACTTCTGTCCTGTTTCTCAAATGCTTAGTTTAGTGAGTAAAAGGGATTTGGGTCTCGTATTTATTTTGATTTTCAGTCACCACCTTTAGCTGTAAATTAAAGGTTTCAGTGTCAACACAGATAAGTTCCTGCTAATTCCTTCATGCAGAATAATATCTTTTATCAGAGCTGCGCATTATTGCTTCAGAGTTGGAATGGGGCCTATGTCTTTGTTGAAAAAAAATGAACATTTTTGTGAACTAAGCAGCTGATATTGGTAATTTTCAATATTAACATCTTTTTACTCAAACAAAAGGTTTTAATCTCACAAAGTGAATGTAATGTGTAAAGAAGAAGAGATGTTCCTGGTGAATTTATAGAGGAACCAGTAGCCTTGATAGTTGATAAACAAAACTGATGTAGCTTTTCTTCTGATGGAGGCTCTTGGGTGCTCTTGAAGGCAAATGACATTATATTTGTCTGAGTCTGAAATGAAAGGCTTGGACTTTTTTAATCCAACCTCAAGAACAGGATGAAAAACACAAAAGAAAAAAAGAATAGAGGGAGTGACACTCCCCACAACTCTTTTGGTTTTCCTTTTACTGTTGACTTTAAACTCTGGTTCTAAACTTTCTATCCAGGAACCTTGGTGAGGAATAAGCATTTTCCCTGGATTGAGAGGTAATTTTGAGGATTTCAAAAGCTTATTCTTTAGGAATAAAATATTTATTCACATAAATGTTGTCTATCCATTGAAATTACACCTTAGTTTAGTTCACAGTACCCTTTAAAATATCCATATGAAATATCACAGAACACAAGGCACCCATCAGACCTAAAGTTCATCTCTGGGGCCCCCAGCATAAGAAGGACATGAACCTGTTCACGTGGGTCCAGAAGAAGGCCATGAAAGTGATCAGGGGGCTGGAAGAGCTCCCATATGAGGATAGGCTGGAAGAGTTGGGTTTTTTCAGCCTGGAGAAGAGAAGACTTCAGGGAAACCTTATAGCAACCTTTCAGTATCTAAAAGTACCTTAAGTACCTAAAGTACAGGAAAGATGGGGAGAGACTCTTGATCAGGGAGTGTAGTGATAAGATGGGGGTGTCACAGTTATAAACTGAAAGAGGGGAGATTTAGATTAGATATTAGAAAGGAATTCTTTACTGTGAGGGTGGTGAGGCACTGGAACAGGTTGCCCAGAGAAGTTGTGGATGCCCTGTCCCTGGAAGTGTTTAAGGCCAGGCTGGATGGGGCTTTGAGTAACCTGGTCTAGTGGGAGGTGTCCCTGCCCATGGCAGGGGGTTGGAACTAGATGATCTTTAAGGTCCCTTCCAACCACAACCATTCTGTGATTCTAATATTAAATTGTGTCCTTTGGCCCTTTATGATTTCAGGCTTCTGTAATCACCAAGAGCAGTAAATCTAATAAACCTTGGGGTTTTTTTAGAACAGAGTTGAATAACATGGAGTAAATACGATATGTGGCCTTATTTGTGTCCATATATTGAAGAAGGCAGATGGAAGTCTTTAGTAATGAACTTTGTATTTGAGGTTTGATCTAAGATTGAATGTGTATTCTTAAGCAAGACACGTAACTTCTCAGTACTTCATTTCTGAGCTCAGTAATGGCTTCTATGGGGTTTATGCTAAGTTAAAACAAAATGCACCAAACTGGAAAAAGCATTAGGACTGTGTCGAATTCTGCAGTTTCTGGCCATGCGTTTCTTCGTCAGGTCTGTAATGTACCATGAAGATTTCTCTCATTTGGCTGTCAGAGAGCCTCATAGCAAAAGGGTTTGTCATCCTCTGTGTGCACTGGTCCTGGACGGCATCTTTTGCAAGGGTTTGATTTCCCTCAGCAGTTTGCTCACAGCAGAGAAAAGGTGACATTTTCCATCCCAGGCTCCGGAGCGGAGCATGACCAGGGACTCGCGAATCTTCTCCCTTCTGCCACCACCATCAGCTTGTCTTGTGCTGCTTCCAAAACACTCCTGTCTCAGCCAAATCTTATCCTCATCCCTGTCACCTCATCCTGGTCGCCACTGCTGTGAAATCCTACTTAGTCTAGCAATGCTGAAAGAACTGTGCTTATTCAAAGGGTGGTTTTTTGGCCAACATATTGTGGATTTTCATGGATCTAGTGTAGCTGTCACAATGTCCATCTCTGTCAGGCTTCTCTGTCAGGTTTCAGCCTTTACTCCAAATACTTTCTTTCAGAAGGTGCTAAGCTTTCTTTTAAACATTAAAAAACAGTATATTTTATCCTATCCTTTTTTTTTTACCTTGGTAAAAAGCTTAAACTATTCATCTGTAATTTTCCCTGAATAAGCAAGCTTGAGAACACCAAGTGTGAATAATGTCTCTGTAAATAGTTGAAGTTTGGCAAAGTTATAAGCACACTGAAAACATTACTTTACAGTTGCCATAAGGTGTGTAATGCAGTTTTACTAGTGACTGATACCACTGTCCCCTCTTCCCCATGATACTTGCAGCAAGTCCATATGTTTCAAGCCAGCAGTATAGAAGTAAATCTGAGGAATGCATCTTATTTGACTTTTTTTTTAACAAACCATTGTATTTCAATAAGCCCTACTTTATCCAGAACTACAGAATTATGTACTGCGTAGCCTGTTGGAGAGAGGCCAAGTCTTGACATCAGAAATATGCGAGCACTGGACATGTGGCAAGAGTGTTGGCAGTGATGTCCCCAGCAGACAGGTCTTGTACACCAAAGAAGTGCTGTGGAAAGTGTTTGCTAGTTAATTTCTTGCTGTTTTTTTGTCCTTGTCAAAAAGTGAGTGCAGTCAGATCTTTTTAGTATTTAAAGATTGGTGGAGACACCTCTGCTATAGCAAGATGTGGTCTGGAGAAAAGGGGATTTGGAGAATCAGGCATTCATTTGTATTTCCGTTCAGAAAAAATCATTTAAAGTTAAGAAGACAATTTCTAGTTTCATTAAATTCTACAAACCAGAGTATAATGTAAGCATTTAATTTTTAATGAGCTCTTTAGTTAGTAATGATTTGATGAGTAATCTCAGATTGTTACATTCATCAGTAATTCACTTTTTCACTCATTAAAGATGTTGATTGTATCTTCTGCTGCTTCAAAGACTGGTTTTGATTCATAAAGGCATAAAAGTAGAATGCTGAAAATTACCATGTAAAAATATTTCCTTAAATATGATTTGAAATCTAAGTTAAAATTTTGACTAATAGAGTTAGTTTCTCAAAATTGTGTCTGCAGTTGCTATTTCAACATAAAGCACAATATATTTAAAAATATTTAAACTAATGTATCATTAATTACATAATTTTGTTGTGCTAGATGAAAGAATAAGTATTTAAAACTGTCTTCAGAAGCACAGTTTTATAATGAGCCCAAAGGCAGTGTTTTCCCACTGGGGTCTTGTTGAAATACTGAGTAGCTTAGTTGTGAACTGAGAGAAAAGCAAAATAGTTATTCATCTTTCTACCATGCATGTTTTAAATATGATTTGCGTTACTTGAAGATTAATGGAAAAATTCTGAATTGGTTGGAAGGATTTGATTGGAAGAATTCCAACATCTTTTCCTTTTTGATTTATTTTATCCAGGGAGTTGTTGAATTTTTTGAGTTCTGAACCTTGATCTAGAGACCTGAAGAGAAGCAAATGTGTGGATTTGCCCTGCCATTTAGCTTTGGACGCTGAGCGCCACATTCATTGTGGAAAGCAAAGCTTTCTATTCTCTGCCACTTTGCAACAATTATCAGTTCACAAAAATTTTCACAATTAAAAGAAACCCAAAGTTGCAACAATTTTCAGTTTTCTGCTGCTTTGCAGCAAGTTTATCGATGCACTCTGAAGTGCAAGAAAACAAGCAGAAAAATGAAGTTTACAGAGAAATTTCTCTGGAAATGTGACAGTACTTTCACTTTATGGAAAGGGAATATGTTTGACAGGGAGGGCTCCCTCGGGGCTCTCCAGTAGTTCACCTGGGTCCCTCCAGCACAAGCTCTGCGCTGTTGCTGGGACTCCTCGGCCAGGTTACTGTCCTGTCCGTGGGACACAGCAGGGCACAAGATCGTAGACATCCCTGTGCCTCCGCACTGGCCAGGCGCCGCTGCCTCTGGAGAGATGCTGTTGAGAAAGCCTTTAGACATGGGAAAGGTCAAGCATGGAAAAAAGGGCAAATGTTTAATCATTCCAATCAGAATTTTATATTTCAAATGTAACTTTTTAGGCCAAAACGTTCTGGATGTGGTCAGCTCTTTCTAAGTCAAATCTTCCATGAATTAAATGCTACAGATTTGGTGCTTGTTAGTAACTCTGGAGGGAGTAAACCTTTATTCATAGTTGCAAACTTTTAGCAGCTACTCTACTAAGTAACTCAGGAAAATACTCTGTTTTGGTTTCTTACAGGCTTGATTCTTTTTTCAAGGTGGATAGTTTGTTTTGGGCAGGTTACAGTAAAGAGAAATTCTCATGTCAAGAGTTAAGTATTGCAAAGTTCAGAGTTTCCTCTGTTTTCTTTTGAGGAATGAAAAAACTCCCCTGCAACAATAAACCAGACCTTTGAACTGTGTGCACTATTTGCTCTGTGTGAATTTGAGCATCTGCCTTTCTATAAACTTCTAATTGCCTATCGTGCTGTGTTGTTTTTATTGGAGATGTACTTAATTATAACCAGGGCTTCAGTAATAGCTCCAAAGTTCACATTGCCTTGAGCAGGACTTTTTTCACAATCCCAAAATGCGTAATTTCAGCAGATAAGGCAGAATGCTAATCTGTGGTGAATAATGCTACGGGCAGCTCAATCCCACATATCTCCTTGGGAAAAAACGAACACGCTTTACTTAGAGGAGCAGAAAGTGCTGGTTTGGGCAAAACTTGCCTAAACTCCCCTTGAAGACTGGGTGGGAGGCTTAGCATCTCATTGAAATACTGTCTCTTTAAAGTTGGTGGATGTGGAAAGGCCTTTGAGGTATCACCACTGGGGTTCCAGTGGTGGGGATGAGGGCGAGAATAAAGGAGGAAGGGCAGCAAGGTCGGATATTGGAGAACAAGAGCTGGATGATGCTCACTTACTGATTTTGGTGTTTGTTACTGTATGTGTTCATAGAGACAGTACCATCACTGTCTCTGTATATCTTCCCTACCTATGGTGAAGGTACAGACATTACTGTTCTCTTGTTCTTCTGTCATATTGTTTTGCTTTGCTTTTTTTTTAATTGAAATAAATTTTATGGATTCCTCCCCCCTTTTTTTTTTCTTTTTCTTTCAGAAGCCTTTTTTCTGAAATGGAAACTCTTGATATTAAGATAGGAATAGAAACTAAAGATCTTGACCAGTCTGAGTTTAACCCAGCCTCTTACAAATTTATTGTTTCACAGCAGTCTCATACAAAAAATTATTTCCCAATGTTTTTCTGAATGTTGATGAAAGAAAAGGGTGACACAGTGGTGGCGTTATCCTGTGACTAAACCCTGAAGGGAAACACATCTATTTCTTATTCATACGTAGTGTATCGGCCTATAAGAGGTTGCTCCCTCTTGGCTGATTGATTGATAAGTTTGAAGCTATAATTTAAAAAAAAATTAATAACTTTGAAATAAGCAATCAGACTTTAGAATAAACACACCATATTACAGAAGAAGAATGTTATTAAATATGTAATTTACTTAAAATGCCTGATATGTTTTCCTGTTACTAGTTCTTTACAGAGCAAAAAAGCCAAGTCTATTGGGTTATAGTATAGCCTCTTTATAATTAACTACTTTGGTCTCTAGACTCCTAAGTGCACTGCAATAAAATAATTGGTGCAAGTATTGCAGCAGACTTGCAAGAATAAGGTTGTATCTCGCCTGCTTCACATAACACATTGTGATGCCAATTTATATTCTTATTATATAAATGCAGTTTCTAATTTGCATCACAAGATGGCAGCAAATTTTTAATTCACTTAATATTTTACTAACCCGGGTAAACCTAATCTCTTGAAATCGTGGTTTTCTTACAAAATGACAGCAACCTTTGTTTAATGATGAGATTAACGTGGTGTTTACAGAGATGTCAATGTTTCAGAAGTACGAACTCAAAACATCTACAGACGTGTATTTCTATCTTAAAATCAGTTTAAAAGGCAATTACCTTGGACTTTAAGCTCACAGTGTAATAGTTACTAAGTCCCATTAAAGGTATTTTGGATAAAAGCTATAGCTTTTATCTATAGTCTGTAGAAAGCATTTTTTTTTTTTTAAATTCAGGTGGAGTCTCTCAAAACTTGATCATGGGGATTCTTTATAAGCAATTCTGGTTTCTGTTTGAAATGTTTGCAGGCATGAGCTCTGAAAGTTGTGAAACGAGAAGCTTGGCTCAGCTCCCTTAGCAGATCTTTTCTCCTGTGCTGGCCAATACCAGAAGTTAAAACTGTTTTATCTGCTTGACCTGTTTTGTCCCAGGTGTTGTCATTATTTGTAGGCCTTACAGAAGGTGCATCTGACAACCTTTAAAATGCTCTGTCTTTTGTCTTCCCTTGCAGTTTCACAACCACAGGCTGTACATAGCCAACTGGAGAAGCCATCAAGTACTGCAATTCTCTGCAATAACTGTGGAAACCCATGCAAAGGAGAAGTTTTGAGAGTTCAGAACAAATATTTCCATATTAAGTGCTTTGTTTGCAAAGGTAAGTGTTTGTGACAGCTGTTCCTGTGGGTAGGGCATTAGCACTGGGCGTGTAACTTCGTGGTCCTGGAAACTTCACAAGCATATTTTACAGTGCAATCCATGCCTGAAAGGATTTACTATAAACTCTGTCTGCTTACTGTAAGACCGTAAACATCCTGAAGCCTGAAAGTGGAGTGTAATTTGAATGGCTATAAACCTGTGGAGTTTACTATAGAGTTGGGACTTGACAAAGAACAGGTTGAGAGAACTGGTAGTGAAACACAGTGTGGGGTTAGGAGTGAATTAACATTTATGAAGAAACTCAGAGATTATCCCTCTCCCAGCTTTCTAATGCATGCCATGGGGTGGGCCGTGGCCGCATCTGCTCCAGCTCTCCTGTGTTGGACTGTGATGTTTGAACGCCACTGTGACCCTCTGTGTTTTTCCGTTTTTGGGGGGTAACTACTTGGTTTACTCCATACATACACCTGTAGATACCTGTACATACATCTTTCAAACTCTTTTAAAGCCATGTGTTCTTATGGCAAATTTTATTATCAGACTATTTTTTCAGACTTAACTCAGGAAGAGAGCAGATAATTTATTATTCAGGAGTCTTGTCTCCTGCTTGAAGTCTCAGTAACATGCTGATATGTGCTCCATGTAATTATCTTGATGAAATCCAAGCCCCCTTTTATACAGGTCTGTTATGAGAAAACATTGACAAGTCCCACGGGGAGGAACCAGACACAAATGTACATCCACATTTTCATTTCATAGGGCATCTCCTTTTAGAAGTTGCCAGGTCACTTGCAAATGCAGCAGGCGAATTCTGAAACTATTCACTGATCCCAAATTTAGGCAGTGCGGAGGCTTTCTTTCCCACCCCCATGCAGAAGAAGATGATGAATGTACTGTAGAAGCTGCAGTGCCCCTACCTCTCTCTAAGAGATGAGGAGGAGTTTGTTCACTTCAGGCAGATCTTGGATAAAACAAGAAGAGAAAACACTCCGTTAACAAGCAAGAAGCAGGGTAGCGTCTGTCAGCCACCCATCAGACTCAGCTGGCACAGGAGGCAGTGTCAGAGACACGTGGTTAAACCACTTCTTGGTGTCAGGACTCTTGGAGTACTTATATTCCCCTTTACTAATCATTTTGATAAGTGCTAAGTTTGCACACATGGTTGGGATGGTTTTCCCTCCTCATTATTTAAATGTCATAATTCCCTTTATCACTTTTTAAGGGTTTCCATCAATTTCTTGGCATCCTTCTGGTATCTGTTTTCTTGTTTTGTTTCTGGGTTTTATTTGTTGCTTAAGAAGCATAAGTTGCTTTCTAGTGTGGATTTACCACGCTGTTATGTGAGAAGAGCTTAGGAACAGAACAGAGCACTGAACATACTTTTCACTAGCTAACATACAGGGGGAAAATATCAGGTTAGGCAAATGTGATTTGGGGTTTTAATCATGTGCTCAAATCAAGGGATGAAAAAAATAATGTGTTAGGATTTAGAAAAAAAATGATACTCAGTTCTCCTGGTCAATTGACCACTTACCTCCCTTCAGGCTCGGAGGAGAGGTTCATGCCAGAACCCCTGTTCTGCACCTCTTTTCTTGTCATGCTACTGGGCTGTTGTGCATGGGCAGGGCGATGATCCCGGGAATATATTTACCTTACAGTTGACTCCTCCCTGTGGTGCATTTATTTTGATGGTACTCAGTGATACAGTTTTCCCTCTCTCACCTCATCTGCCAAAGATAGCACCTTGAAAGGGGCTGTGTGTCCAGCGTCCAGCACAGGCGCAGGACAGTCCTGGGACAGATAATCCCCACATGTGGGCTGGCTGCATCACCCCGCTAAGCTGCCTGCTGCCTGCCTCCTTAGGTTGATTGCCTCCGTGTTGAACCATCTCATAGCGTTCATTAGAAAACCTTAGATATTGTAAAACTGCAGAAAATTATATTCCTTCTCCCAGTACTTACATATGTATGATGATGGAGACCACAAACTGACAAAGAGACCATGAAGACCCTGACAAAGAGACCATGAAGATGTACAAATTGCCGTCTCTTATAAAGTGTGTCTTGAGGTCTTTGAGGTCTGTTTATATGACTTTATCAGTGACAAATTATATTACAACTGGAAGAAGTCATACTTAACTTTTTGAATATGTGTGATATGGGAAACCCTTTATTTGCTAGTATTGGATAAATTATGAGGTTTTGGGAGGCATAGACATTGAATTGCTTCTTCTTTTTAAGGTAGAAAGGTAGTTTTCTATTTTGCCTTACTGCTGTATGATTATTCCTGTGAGTTCTATGAGTTTCAGAATGGTAAAAGCAAGTGCATAGGTGCCTTTTGTATTTCAACTAAATTATACAACTGTGCAAACCCAGGGAAGGTCAGTATAGAGCCACTCATTCCCACCCAATTCTTCCTGCGTTCCCTAGGTAATGCTTCTAAGTTTTAAAAATCACATAATCAAGTGCTGACTGATTCTTGTCCTTATTCAAGATGGTGAGATGTACATCCACATTAAAAAATTTTATCGCAATACTATGAACATCTGCTAGTTTTACTCGGTATCAAAGTTTGGGAGGACTTATGGAGGTAGATAAGCATTATAAACAAGGTTTATGCTTGTATCTATTCATATATATTATTTCTTGTTAAGGTGCACATCTAATCTGCTAGTAAAAAGCTGTAGGGGACATGCCATCTAGTCTCTCTTCAAATTTTTACTTAGTCTTTACTTAAGATATCTCCCATTTTAATCAGATTTAGTTATAATAGAAGTATATGCCTTTGAAATATAATGGAAACATTTTATTTGTTAGGCTTCAAGGGCTTTGCTTCCCTTATTTGTGAATTCTCTTTATTATTTCTTACTGCTTTAATGAAAGGACCCAGGAACATGACAAAAGGTGATAAGATATTGTCGACTCATACTTTCAAATTAAAACAAATTGGGTTATCTAGTTAATTCTGAAGGTGTCTGTCAGGTCAGTACTGCTTCTCATAGAGGATGTAGCATTAGGCAAATACTTGCTTGGAGCTCGATTACAACAGCTTAATTTAGTGAGCCAGTAGAGACACAGACAAACATAGAATTGTAGATAAGAGAGATGTAAGTGCTGCAATTATATTATTCTGGGTGGCCTCTTTGATCTTTCATAAAGCGAGAAGTTACCTTGGTTTAGGAGTGTTTGTCAACTATTTCTTTTTCTGTGATGTGATAGCATCCCAACATTTCCAAAGTAGCAGTAACCTATGTCACTTACAGTATTTAACACATATTGGAAGTGTGAATCAAACCCCAGTGTTTCAGGTGGTATGGATAATTTAATTACTATAGCTTTACATAAAAACAGAAACTACACTTTATAGTGTTTTATATGGTCACTCTAGCAGAACAAGTAATGGACAATCCATAATATGTGTGCATATCAATTTGCATGCAAAAATCCTGCAGCCTCCATCCTAGTTAAATGGGAAAAATCCATGCAGTCCTGCAAAAAGCTGTTCTTTGTACAAATTACTTGTATGTGAGAAGAACCGTAACTTGATGAAATGAAGCAAGCTCACAGCCTGAGTCACAGACGTAAAACCATGACCATTGTGCTATAGCAGCTCTGCTACGTGTGTGTCTGCCTTGCTATACACCTAATCAAAACTCCCTGGATTGCTGTCTTGCTGTGGATGCAGCATGCATGGTCTTCCATGTCAGCACTGCTAGCAGTTTCAAGTATACCTTTTTCCCCCATGAATTTTCATCTCTTTGTTTAATTAACCTGTTAGAACCTACCACATCTTCAGCTGGAATTGAGTATATGGTTCTGTGGGTCAGTGTTTCTAAATCTTGTGGAACTTCATGTTCCTGAGAAAGGTGCAAAAGCCCTGGGCTGGATGTGTCACTCTACAACATTTTTTCAGTAGAACATGCAACACAACCCAGAGTTACATAATTTATTGCGAAGAGACATTAACAGGAAGGGTTAACACAGAATATTTGGTAAAAAGGTTAAAAACATCAAGTAACTTGGTAGTAGGAGTGATTTGTTTGTTAGATCCTAGCGTCTGCTAGGATATAAATATGTTAAAAGCTATGCTGTGTAATCTGAGGGGCTCGCGTTTGGACATAGCTACAGGGTTTCACGTTTCAGAATGGGAGTCATTTACGGGAAGCTCGCTAGTAAAATTTCTGAGTCCCAACTTTTG
Source organism: Rhinoptilus africanus (assembly GCA_013400135.1). Classification (NCBI taxonomy): domain Eukaryota; kingdom Metazoa; phylum Chordata; class Aves; order Charadriiformes; family Glareolidae; genus Rhinoptilus; species Rhinoptilus africanus. Next base: position 815,914 of record VXBO01014521.1, read on the forward strand.
GCCAAGCAGTCGATGGCATGTGTGGTATCTTAGGCACTGGGGATGCAGCACAGGGGCTCGTGTTCATCAGGCGCTCTCAGCAACGTGCCCATCGCTTCCCAGGTATTTCAGGAGTGTGCAGTCCCAAATCATATTAACTCAGTATAATAGGAAAAACTACGTTTTCTACGCAATACTCTCGTATTGAGTCTGGCTTGGGTGGTGTAGTGGGCTTGGGGCTGACTTACCGATGTGACGTTAACTTAATACTTTATTTCATTGAAATAATTATAATAATGACTATTGTAATCACTTTTGCTTGTGCAAAAAGGGTTTTAATGCAGTGGCCAGTGGTCCTACATTGTGGTTTTGAGATTTTTAAACTTAAAATTTAAAAGTCATTAATCACTGACTTTCTAAGAGCGACTCAATAATTTAAGCATGAAAAAAAATTTCCATCGGTGGACTTTCACAATCACAACGTACTTGTTAGTTTTTCTGTTGTTTTGATCACATCCTTGTTGGTTGCAGCTTTTCTTTGGATTCATGAAGAACTTTCTGCAACCCCTCACGTCTTGGTTGTATACCCATCACATCAGCACTTTACGGAAAGCTTTATTTCATGGCATATGTTTCATCCAGAGTGCTGAATTTTTTTAAGAGTATCTTCCATGAATTCACATAATATTAGCAAGGTGTGGGAAAGGGACAGGGGAGGAATCACAGTTAAGAGTATTGGTAAAGGAATATCTTCCTAACATTGCAATAAAGATTACCTATCTATCTGTCTCTCTATCTGTCTGTCTGTCCATCCACCACAGGAAGCCAGGCTTCTGTTATTCCTGGTTTCCAACTAGATTTATCTCATTGAAAGACACAAAGTTCCTGGGGTTTTAGGTTTTTTTGGGCATAGTAAAGCTATACTATGCTTACTCTACTCTTTATATCCAGGATATTACATGATACCCGTGCTTTACCTTCTTACTAACAGACAAATACAGTTTTCTTTATTCTTTTCATAGCCTTACTTTTCTCCTTATTTATATCCTTCTAGTCCAAAGTCTGATAAGTTGTGCTAGAAAGTTAGATGCTCATTAAAAACATGGATAGTATTTTCAAAGAAGTAATTGCTGAAAATTCTGGGGGACGATCCTAACTACAGATAAAGCCACATGCAGAAGATATTTGCATTGTGGAGGGCTTGTTCCTCACTGGAAAGAGCTTACTGGGAGAGGGGCTTAACCTTGCTGGGAATGCAGAGGTAGATTTAGACAAAGGCACCAAATAAATGGAGAGTAGTAAAACTCACCTTTGCTGAAATCAAAGTAGAACTGGGACAAAACTGAATGCATTTGAAAATTATGCCTGATATTTGTTAGATAAAGTTTGGGATGGAAACACAAGCAGTAAAGTTATTATTCCGATAAGGCGCTTCTGAGCACACATAATTTCTGCCCACGTTCAATAGTGTAACCCCCATGAAGAGGCTGTAATTCTTTTGAATTACTCAAGTTCTCTTCTTAGGGTAAAGTTTTTTCCCCACGCAAAAAATGTTAGTGCAAGAATGCCTTTATGCAGGGGAACTTTCTGTCTGTATCATGCTCTTTCACATGGGGATACAGCAGGGATACAGCTAGCAGGATGGAGTAGTTACTGGGTGTTCTGAGGCACTAAGGTGATGTGAAGGCTGCATGGAGAGCCAGAGTGAGTTGTTGGATAAAATTCTTCACTGCCACAGTGGTGTTATTCCACCTCCCGCTTTCTGCGACTCATTAACACAAGAACATCTGCCATATCTGTGATAGTCAGAGCAAGCACTTAATTTGCAAACCTGTAACTCGCACCCCAGGCGTCATTATGAAAAATCTGAAAATATTTAATGTTGTTGCTTTCCATGTTTTTTATTTTTTAAAAAAAGGCAAACTGTTTTAATTAGTCTGGCAAATGACATCAGTATTTTATCATAAGCACTTAAGATGCTGTTAGGTTGAAAATGGATTAAACCACGTTACTCTATTTTTTAGATCTCTTTAGCATGCTTGTAAATTTTAAATAACCAGATTGATTCCTTAAGATGATAAATCAATGTAAACCAGCCAACTTTGCCAGTTTTCCTGGAGGTTGTTTCAGTGGCTTGTAACAGCCCCGTATGTAATACTGTGAGGATCTCTCTCACCCTTAACACTATAAGGAGAACTTCTATAGGGCCGTGACACTGTCTTTAAATTATTGGGCAATTCTACTTTCCAGAAGAGAAATGGAAAATGGAAATGCACTTTCTAATGCAAAAATTACTAGATGTGTAGTTCCCATAAATTATAGGAGTCAAGTTACAGAGTGCACAGGAAACTCCCCAAACTCTTTTTCATTCTAATTAGTACACCTGAGTTGTTAATGTTTTGTCAGTCTCATAAGAGCATTCTGAATCTCTAAGGGGTTTCTTGCACTGAAGTGTGTACTCCACAAATTAATTTATAGGTATTGTGGCCAGTCTAGCTGAGCGCTTGTGTAGATGTGCTGTATGCTCTATCCTTTATAGCTTTATCAATGCTACACTCGCACAGTGAAGTGTTGTAAGACTGATAAGATATAGCCCACATTTCTCTGTATCTTACCTACTCTAGAAAGTTGGTCTGGTTTTTCTTTGGCAGAACTGTCCGCTTTCCTGCGGTTCCTGGGCCAGCAGGTCTGCCCTGACTTTTCTGGTGCTGCATACTCCTATTTTTGTTTACCTAGTCTGTAACAAAATGAGGTAAGATTCCAGTCCTTGAGGTTATAGCTGGTGTTTCAGATATTATAGCTAAAGTATTGCCAGTGACTGACAGGTTTGAGGATTCTTGATTTCAAGGACATCTGCTTGGAAAGACTTGGATATAATCAATCTTGCCTAGGAAGGGTGATTGGATTATATACCATCACAACGTTCCTTCTGTCTTGCTGGTGCCTCACCTATAGACAGAAGTTTCAGGTGTGAATTGTCCAAGGCAGCAAGTGAGGTGATATTCGCGTGCAGACTTTGTATAGTCAGCAAACTTCAGCTTCCCCAAAACTTTTGTGAAATGCTTACCTGGACTCATTGGCACCAGAGCACCCAACAGAACGAGTGTCACAGTGAAAGTTCTCTTCTGGAAATGGGCCTACAGTGCTTCAAATTATTTGCAGATCAGTTTGAAGTTAAGTAAAAGCTGTAGTGGTGGAAGTTTGCCAGGTGGTTGCTATTGCTTCTCACAGGTCTATTGGCCAGCAGAAATGTTCCATATATGATCATGGGATTTTGGAGAATGGGCTCCCTGACTGCATCAATAGTGCATGAAGATATGCAGTTTAGCTGCCAGAAGAGAATTATGTCAACAGCATACTACATGTCATTCTTGGGATCTTAGCCACCAGTGTCCATCTCAGAGATGGAGGAAAATAGTAGAAATGGGCTTAAAGCCGCAGTGCTGAGGAAGAAGAATTTCATTTAGCTCTGAGCAAGCAAAGATCATTTTATTTTTTTCTCTGTAACAATCTTATGAATGGGTCTTTGTTCCTTCTTTTATTTGCAGGGTCTCTCTCTCCTGTTTGGATTCATGCTTGGTTGCTTACCTCAGGCAACAAATGAGAGGAAAAAAATAGGCTTCATACGTGCAGTTGCAGGTTGAGAAGAAAAAATGTTTGATTATCTGGCAGGCTGAAAACAAAATGTCGCTGTTTGGATGACAAGAAGACCAGTGCATTTACTGTTACAACCTGCTGTCGTGTACAGCAGCACAGCGAGAACAGCATCCTCGGAGCCTCTGGGGACACAGCTGATTTTCAGGCCCAGCACACAGCCAAAAAATTAATCTACTTTCAGTAGGCTCATTTGCCAGCAAGGAAAATAGAGCTGCATTTTATATTCATGCAGTGCAAGTGGAATACTGATTACATACAACAGCAGACTAGCAATGTGCTTAAAGCGCATTAATTAATTGCTATTGCTGCTATTTATTTTTATGGGCTGCAGGCAATAAAGAATTATACAGTTAGATTGACTGTGAAATCACACAGCATAAATGACAGTGCTCCAGATGCTGTTACAGACAGTGGGCTGGGGGAAAAAGTAGCCCATTTCTAAGCAAGTAAAGGAAACCCTGAGGTCTAGATGAGGCGTTTTGGTGTCGGGTAACTGCAAACCATCTTAATGAGTGGAATTATTGAGTTGTTGGAGAAGCCGTCCTGAAGTACGCTCCTCAGAAATGCTGTGGATATCTTCCACCTCAAATCCCACAGCATGTTCGTGACCATGACCATGCTGCCAAACACCATAAGTGAGGGCAAAGACTTTATTTGTTCATTACTATAAAATTACTCTTAAAACTCCTAGCTGTTCTGCATGGGGCATTGCCTTGGTGTGCAGGGTAGTACCAAGACAAGCAGCTGAGTTACTCACTGTCTTTTCATTATCTATATGAAGACACTTATAAAAGTGCTACGTTTGCAGTGGTTTTCTTGTTTCACTAAGAGGAACATCAGTAATGGTTGGAAACTGTTTCTAGGTTTTAAATAACCCTACCTCCAGATACTCATTTTGGATGACAAGTGTTGAGTAGGAGTGGAGCTGTGACATAATGCTGATTTTCCTGTCCTCGGAGAGTAAGATCTGGTATCTGCCTTCAAAACGTGCTCCCTGGACTTCCTTTAGCTTTCCTTTCCCTGATTTCTTGTCTCTGCAGGAGTGGAGGATCATCTCCACTGGGCAGTCTCTCTGTCCGCGTAAGGAGCAGGCAAGGGGTACAGCATCTCACCCAAGGGATGGCTAACGGGTCTGTTTTCAGAGCTGCTCTTCTCAGCTTTGAATTGGGACTATTTTAATATCCAAGCCAGTATTTAACTGGAATCTGTGTGTTCTCCTCTGGGTCAACTGGATGCTGAGTTAAATCATACTAGATGGTTCAAACAGTGTGGGAGCACGTGAGGGTTCATGACCCAAGTTGTGGGTGGTGAAGCATAGCTGGTGGCGGAGTGATGTGTGAAGAGCAGGGGAGGAAGATCTGGTGTGTGGAAAAGCCATGACTTCCCCTGTCCTGCAGAGTCAGTGGGTAAGAGGGAGAGAGTAGAACCACGGAGACTCCCTCCTGTGCTCCAGATTCACTTATGAGCTAGATTTTTCTTCATTCGTGAATAAATGTAAGGACTTTGCAGAGGGTAGAACCTCTGTAAACTGTCACATACATGGTTACTGTTACGGGCATGTGCCAAAACAAGATGGAAAGAAAGGGCCAAAAGCCCACCCTCCTCATGTTTCTGTGCCAAAAAATGGATTAATGGACTGTCTTAGGAGTTTTGCTTATAGTTAATCAGTTTAAAGGGAACTCTAAAAGAACTAATAACCATTGGCAAGAATTGAGATTAAGGGTCTAAAAAGGGCATCAATGTTTGATACAAATGGTTTTAGAAAGCTCTTGAAATGCTAAAACTTTGAAAACCTTTATCAAAAGTGGTGTCGCCGATACAGAGAAAAAACTTGTATGATGGCTATGCCTGTTTGAAATCTTCTCATCCCAGCTTTTGTCTCTGAAGAAATATTTTACAATGCACCTAACTTTTTTACATGAAAAGCCCATTGTCATTTAAAACCTATAATGGAAAAAATACTTTTCGTTAATATAGCACATGTAAGATTACTTCAGCTAAAATATTCAGAAGTTATGGTTTTAGTGACATAGAATCGGCTGGCTTTATAAAAGAAATATTCAAGAAAATTATTATAATCTGCCATAAGAAACATTCTTGCACTAAACTGAATCAGTAGTCATATTGACATACATTAGGAGATTTAATAACCTTGCTGAGCGGAAGAGGTTATCAAATCTCTGAAGAAGAATAAGCATGTCAGCCACTGGTCTCAATTAAATTTGTTACGAATCTAATTGGTTCCAAATAAATTTATATCTATTTATATGTCAGTTTATTTCTACTACTGTATTACACAGAGGGTAGTACTGTACATCTGTCAGTGAAAAGAAAGAGCTTCTTTCCTTATTTCCTCCATGCATTTTGTGCTGTAACCAGAGAATTTGAGGACTTGAAATTTTGTGCAGTATCAGGGAACAGTTGAATAAAACTGTTTGGGTCTTTTTTTCATATTGTAATGTTTGTGAGGTACTGATTTTATGGAGGATGACAGATGCATCTGCTTAATTAAGCAGAAGCATTAAACAGAGGAACTGTGGTTTTGAATGTTGATACTTATATTTTCTGGATAGTATTGGGTATAAGGATTCCAAACTCAAAGAATTTTTTTTTTTTTCCTAATTTCATCGAAACTTGTCTCACATTTGGTGTTTTTTATTGTTCTATGATCTCTCTCTCATTACCCTTTAAAAGACAGTCTCTTTAGGGTAATATTTTAACCATATCTTGTAATCCCTTTTTAATACTGCTCAAACTTCATTCCAAAGCTAGAGATCTGAGGCATTTTTTTTCCCATCTTTTCTCATTCTTAATGGGATGCCATTCCACAACCTCTTTCATGTGATGGTTAGAAACATTTCTAATAATTTGTAGCCTCCATTTATTTGTGTCCAGGGTCTCGTCACTTGTTCTTGTGACAACATTTTCACTCTATTTAAGTAGCTCTTCATCTTTCCTTTAACTCGTTCTGTTTAAACCTCAGCTCTGCGTTGAGGTATTAGTTGTTTGGGGTTTTTTGTTAGGTTAAACCAGCTAGGTTCTGCTTGTCTCTTAAAATAGGCTTTCATTCTGTAAGTCATCCTGATAGCCTTGCTCTGCTGTGAATCGATCTTTTTGGGAAATAACTGAGCAAGTTATACGCTGTGCACTAGATGAGAGCTCACAAGGTTTGCCATCATTAGCACTAATTGGCTCTGTGGGACTTGTTTGGCCCAGTGCATCCTTTCCTATTACTTCAAAACATTAATCACTTGTTCTGTGACTGCCCATATTTACAAGTCTGTCTTTCCTTCTGCCACTCAGGAGGGAATTTTTTTGTTGCTCCTGTTTGAATGGAAGGTGGTTCACCTTGTGCATTTAAAGTAAATCACTTCTCCATGTCTCAAGGTTTCCAGTTCCCCTTGTATCCATGTGCCGCTCTCTGCCAATAGTGCCTATGAGCTCTGGGTCATTAGCACTCTTCATTTCCATGGCTCACCTTTGTTGTAGCAAGAATGTTACTCCTATTGGCATTTCCCTTAGTCATTAATCAGCTGTACTAATAGTCTTCCTTGGGACTGTGCTTCCCCCATCTTCACAAACCACTGTCAGCTCCCCCTTGGCCAATTACCTAATTACAGTCTTATCCTGTTGATTTTTTTCTATCCTACCTATTGCTCTAGGTAGGTGAGATAAACAGCACTTTGTTTATCTAGAAAGTCACGTATCTTGAAATAGCTCGTTGCAGGAATGAAATCATTGTCTTGGTATTGTCGGCCACGAGTACACAAAACTCCTTATCTTCCTCTTGTTGGGGAAGCTCAGCTCAAAGTCCACCTTGAGTGGCATGGATCAAAACACATAGGTTGGTGCCTGCCCTGTAGCTCAAAGCGGTTCTTGGTGGCTTTGTTCAGGTGCACTGCAATAAGAGGTGCCACTATTGGCATAAAGAAATATTCTATAGGGACATAACTCCTCCCTGCTTGCTTCAGAAACACAGTTATGTCCTTTAGCTTTTTTTTCTCTTATGATCCATTCTGCAAGTTTAAACACTGTATGATACAATTTAGAACTGCTGTGGTACATCATTATTATCAGCTCAGCGTGCTGCTCACCATCATCTTAAATCCATCTTTGATTTGTGCTTCTGTCACACCAGTACGTACCTAGCTGAAATACATAGACTGAAAGAAACTCATCATATTCAGCAAGTCATGCTATAGTTTTGAAGTGTGTTCAAAAATCATGTCCTTAATAAAAATAAGAGCAAGGGTGAGGAAGAAAAAAATGTTAAAGTGATTGTGTTAAGCCTGTGAGATAAAGCGTGTAAACAATGTATTGCAAGATTAATCCTCTAAGCCATAGTCCATGACAAATGCAATATAACTGGAATTATTTGACTTATAAGAAAGGTTAATTAACCTATGATTCTTCAGTTCTTGATCATATACCAATACAATTTCATCATGGTTGTTGTTTTCTGTCACCTAGTTGTTGGGGCCATCTCCAGGGAGAAAGATCAGGATTTAAATCGCTACTCAGGGTTCAAAGAGGGCCTTAAGCCCAGACCTCCTGTGCTGCAGCCTCTAACTACTAAGAAAGATGTTAAAAAAAAGGCAAAGGATTGGATGCATTTTTGAATTAATGGTCAGGATCCTATGCTTTCTTGGGGTTTCTGTGCTGTGAGTATGTGTTATTTTTTGCCTTGAGCATACCTGCTGGACTCATTTCTCATAGTTTGCAAGATGAGTGATTCTGACGTTGCAAACAGGATTTGGTGTGAGTTGGGAGGCTTTATGTTTAAAAACTAAAGTGCCTGTGGACTCTCAGGTACCTAAGAAGAAATCTTAGTCTTGAACTTGAAACATTTAGGTACCTCTGCTATTTTGGGACCAAGGCACTGAGCAGCTCTGCAGTGTTCTGTACACGCAACCCAAATTCGATAAGCAAGGTTCCCACTCTTTTTCTGTGTGCTGCATGCGAGTAGCGACACTGCCACCATCATCTGTTCAGCCTCATTTGCCTGTAGGCATCATTTGCTGATGAAAGTGCTTCCCTACATGCACATCCCCCAGGAGCAGAAGTATGTAGTAACAAGTGTGATGCTTTGGCTTTAGGTGGTAGTCAGCACAGCAGCAGAATAACTCACTATTTTGAATTCCAGTTATAAACCAATAAACCAATTCAAGTCTGTTTTCAAAGATCCTGGTCAATATGGGTGAGGGTCATCTTCTACATCTCTATCTACTTCTGTATGACTTCAGCCAGACTGTTTTATCTCTCCTTTCCCATCTTATGTGTTCTCCAAATACCAGCCTCGCTTCATCCCTGGTGCAATGGAGAAAGCCCATGAAAAGCCTCACAGGCCTCTGGCTAGTCAACTTCAGATTTATCTTAAAAATACAGGATAGGATTAAAGACTCTACTTTTGCCAGGAGGAGATGGTTCTGGCGGATCCCTCCAATTTGTGCTGGGTGGGTTATGTTCATCAGGCAAATGTAAGATTTCATTTAAAAAGGATCTTGTAAACCTTTAGAAGTTCACAGCAGTTGCCATGCACATCAGACACTGTCTTTAAAGGGAGCAGTATTTAACTACTTTTGTGTCCAGGAGGAATATTGGACAATTGTAATCTCTCAGAAACACTTCTTTGTAACATTGGTGCTTTAGATTTTGAAGGTTTATGTCCTTTATGTGTTTCCTTTAACCTATTAAATATGATGAGTATTATATATGCTAGCTCATACTCAACTCCTAAGGACTCTGTGCTAGCAGCCTCTGCACTGAGGTTAATGTTTTTACATGGAATAAAAGGAATAAATCCAGACTACGAGTGTACAAAATACATCACTGATGTAATTTACTATAAAAATACTGTTTTTCAGATGCACAACTGTTCTGTGATCCTAAGACCATATATTGAAATGCTTAAAATACTCCACTAGGAACCACACTGATCATAGATGAAAAAACAGCACCATCTTAAAGAGCAAACTTTGCTTTACAGCCTTCTGAGTCTGCCTTTTCTCTTCCTGCAGCTTGTGGATGTGACCTGGCCCAAGGAGGATTTTTTGTGAGACAGGGAGACTACATCTGTACTTTGGACTACCAGAGACTCTATGGCACACGGTGCTTCAGTTGTGATGAATTCATTGAGGGAGAAGTGGTCTCAGCATTGGGCAAAACCTATCACCCAGACTGTTTTGTGTGTGCTGTCTGCAGGTATGTTTTCTACATGAAGTTACATTTAATTTAAAAACTAGATTTTTGGAAAGACCAATGCCAAGTGTGCAAACCTATAGTCTATAGATGGAAAAAAAATCAGTTACATTTTCTTTGATCCAAGTACCAGAATTTAACAATTTTATTTTATCCAAGTAGCAGAATTTTAAAAAAATAATAATTGCAAATTCTGATGGCCTCTTTTTTCTTTTTCTTCTTTTGTTTTCAAATGCTTTTTCTGTTCTATGATATCTTATGTGTGAGGTTTTCAAAGTACTTGAGAAACTGCCACTGCCTCTACTGTCAGACCTTTTGCCCCAGATGTTACTTTATTTCTCTGATGTCTGCTATTTTGTCTTTTGTTGACTGAAATTACAGAGGATTCCAGTGCCAGTGGCTGTCTTCAGTGAGCTGAGTGGATACTGTGTTAATAGATTTAAGCTGAAGTTTCATAGTGCTGCTTTCCAGAAACTCCGATAGTCACTTGAAATAAGACAGAAAGGTCCTGGACTCACAAACCCTTACATATATCTTGGATTTCACTGCGGCTCTCCAGCAGCCATGGAGGTGATAAGTGACACAGCACACAAGATTTTCCCCTGCTACAGCCCAGAGTAGTTCTGTGGGATCATTACCCATGTGGATGTGTGTGAGATTGTGAGCCAGTGTTGCTGAGGATGTTTGCAGTACAAACAATTGATGTCTGTTTGACCTGCATCTTAATCCTCTTCTGTGGAAATCGCACAAACTGTTGAAGACTTCAGGGAGAAACTTTTAAGTCCACCAAACTTTCAGGAAATGTGCTCTTATAGCAGTTTGGAACAAATGGAAATGCTGTAAGAATTTCTGTGGCTAAACTTGAGCCTTTAGCAGTAGGAGAAAAGTAACCCCGCATTGAAAGGGAAAGCACAGCGGGGCACTGATGCACTGCATTGTAGATGCTACATGTGCTGGTGCCTCATTCAGGCGACTCTGCAGCCCCAAACAAGCGTGCCCGTGTCGCTGTGGCCATCTGCCAGCCCAGTCTGCCCAGCTCGTAGGGCTGCCGAGCTCAGGTATCCACCTGTGCTGATGTAGAAGCAGGACTTCAAATTCCAGAACAGCTGTAGTTCATGGCAGGATCTCAGTTTAATATATCAATTGCAGGAATAATTAAATTGCCATGTTAAGGGGAAGATTTTGAGACTGACAAGCCTTTATTATATTAAACTCTGTCCAAGTTTTGCTATGTTTAATGGGAGATTTTTTCCTTTTGGATACTTTAAACAGACATGAGGAGTAAAGGTAACAAAAAAGCCTAAAATGATCTTTTTTTTATTGCTTAAATAGGAGGAAAAATGATTTATTTGGGTAACTGTGGATCTCATGAGTTAACTGCTGGCTGCACATGCTCTTGGCCTGCAGCCTGTCAGTATTACGGCTTTTCTGCAAATGAGCACAGCTAATTCTTGGTACCTTTCTTCTTAGCACTAATATCTTCTGTAAAGTGAGGTACTTCTTCATTTAAGAGAACAAGAAAAACTGGTTGATTCTATTTTCCTGCTAAATGTGCTTGTATCCTCAGCCCCACCATTAGTGTTTAGCATTCAGGCATAAATTATTCACCTCTGTGTTACTGTACTTAGCAGCTTGGAACCTAACTTAAGTTTCAGTCAGGCTGTTGGATATACCAACCTCCTGCTGTATTTAGTCAGTCCTTCAGCTGATAGTTTGGAGCTTGGTGGTACAATTTGTCTCATCTCCCTGGAAATTCGAAATAATTTTCTGTATGACTAAATTATTTATTCTTAAGTACCTAAAAATTCAGGTGAGCTGAATTGCAGTACAGTGAAAATACTCACATACTACAAATGTCATGCTTACTGAAGACATGCTAAAGCTTTTAAAAATGAAGTTCTGATACAACAGTATTTCATATAAAAAAGAAACAATAATCAGAGATGTTCCCTAAACTTATCTGGAACTAAATAGTTGGATTAAAAGCTATTTCATTGATGAAGTTTCTAATTGCTGCTGTCTAAAACTTCAGTAGGAAGATGTGGATCTCCTTCTGTTGCTTTCCTTAGATGAACACACAAATTCATGTTGTTTTCATCAGAGACAGCTAATGCCATGCTGACTAACTGGATTCAAATAGTGTCTCCCAGGGGGGCTGTAGCACTGAGCTGTGGTACGGAGCAACAAAAGAATATTCTCATATGTTTATAGTAAAAAAACTGGACCAGGTCCTCAACTGCTTTAAATCCACATTGCTTCATTTGCCCCAGTCTCTGCAAGCCAGACATAATTTATTTTTTTTTATGGGAAAGAGTGTCTAAACATCATCAGCATTTATTTTATTGAGTGATATCCTCAGTAAAAATAAGGTGGGTAGACTGTAAATACACGTGGCTTAAGCAGAACAAGGAACTTTGTTTAAAAAAATTAAAATTAAATAGCAAAAAAAAAAGAGTTGTTTGATTTGAGGTGCAGGATTGTAAAGCACTCTAACTTGGCATTTGCTGTAGTGGGAAGAGGCAGGAGTACCATTTGTGTCCTCACTTCTTACAGATGGGCAGAAACCTTAAGTAACAGGCCAAAAGCACACTGTCTGAGGCAGTTGGTTGATCAGCGCCTTTTACAGCTGGACTTAAATGTGGGCGCTCTGTTAGAAATCTGATGTCCAGAACGGTGTGAACGTGAGAGATGCTGACAGTCTGACAGTGGGGTTGGTCCTCCTCTAATGGGAAGCAAACAAGGCTCTTCAGCAGGAAAATGTTGGAAGCAGAAGGCACTTTGCACTCATGCCATGGGTCTCCAGAGTGGTGCAGGATGGTTAAGTGCTTTAAATGAGCACTTTTATGACCTGTATTTCTATAGATCTGAAGCAACGCTTTTAAACTGTTCCTGCGTTGAATAGTAAACCAGTCATGGCAGCAACTCCTTTTTCCTTATTTTCAGAGAAGATTTGAATAGAAACTGGTGGGAAAGGTATATTGCCTCAGATGGTAAAATCAGTGAGAAAATCTAACGTGCATACAGCTAGCTGGAGCAGTGGGGAAAAGCCAGTAACATAAGCCCATTCGTTTTCTGGAGCTCGTGGTATTACTGCTTTTGAATGCCACGTGGCCCAGTGTCACAAAAAAGAGCTGTGTTCCCTGGTGCCCTCTGCACTGCATTCCTAAGATGCTGCTCTCCTCGGTGAAAAAGCTGTGTGTCAGAAACCCAACTTGTCCCTGGGCATCCCCTGGGACTCGGATGCTATTGCCCAGGGCTGCCACAGGTCAAAGCGTGAAAAAAAAAACCTGAGATAGAGTTCAGATAAAAACTATTAAAAGTACAGTATAACATGTTGTCTTAGGTGATTGTTTTTCTCGATATTGCATTGGCCAGTTTGCTCCTAAACAAATTTAGGTTTTAATTTAGGTTTTAATTGCATGTTTGCTCTGCTGGCATAAAGATTGAGGGTTTGGCCCCTTCTTCCTCCAGTGCTGTTTATAGTCCAATGAAATGGTTTTCTGCTATGGTGTTTCATGATGATAATGCCTAAACTTAGGAATGAGTAGAAGGATAACAACACAGATTAAGAAACATTGCATATTAACTCCTTACTCTGAATTCATGGGAAGTGAGTGAGCGATCTTATTCTTACCATTTCATTACCTGGAAGGGGCTGTGCCCTGGAGAGGGCTGCTAAAGACATTTCCTCCAAAAGGCTCACGTGTTTGTAAAAGTGAAATAGAAAGAGGGAGAAAGCTAAGGCTATCTGTGTCACTAGAAGCTGAGCTTTATTAAAATTGTGCATGCAGCTCTTACATGGGTGTTGGAGACAGGAATGAACAAGTATGAACTGCCAGAGTTGAGTTTAAACTCTTATGTAAGTTCTGTAGATGCAGCATTTTGGATTTGGTTACTTAGGAATCCTTAAGCTACGTTTGTTGTCTCATATAACCACAGCAGGAGTTTTTCCCAAACAAAAACTCCTAGTGACAGAGACAGGGAGTATGGCTTCCAGGAGTATTTTATGCAGGATGGCAAAGGGCAGGAAGTGGAGTCTTTCAGAAAGCAATGGGTAATTATCCCTGTGATAATACTTTCAAAAATGGGAATTTTCAGGAGGAATCTTAATACATCTATGTAGACCATACATATATAAGATGTATGGTCTGCATAAGTTTGGGCTATACATAGGGTATTTGATTTCAGTGTTACTGATGTTCCGGGTATCCATAGGGTATCAAAAATCTGGGTTTTGGTTTTAAGGTTTAATATAATTGGTAAAATTGAAGGTGTTGCTTATTCACCCAGTTGGAGGAATGTGTCTAATATTTATCCCTCTAATTTCAGTATTCTTTTCATTAAAGTTTGTAAAAATATAGCTCTTATTTAAGAATCAAATTCTCCTTCTCTCTTCATCTCTTACGTGTCACAAAACCCTATATTTTTCCAACCTTTAATAAAAAGAATACTGAAATTAAAGGGATAACTATTATTATATACATTCCTGGGTGAATAAATCAGGATATATGTTCAATATATAACCTATTTGGTTAATAACCAAACAGGTTCAGGTTTGCTTTACAGAATTTGGATATCTGAGTTCAGTATTTTGTCTGAATTTAAGAAGCTTTGTCTTGAAACAGCATATTGGCAGAAGGTTGAACATGTGCCATGCAGAGGTGAATAGTGTGTGGAGGGGCAAAAGGCAGTTACATATTCTCTAAGGGGTTTTGTGCCAAATCTACATCTAAAACTTCTCTCAATCCCTTTGTATTTCTGTTATCTTCAAGAGGGTAATTCACTGTGGCCAGGCAGTTGAATATAGAAATTCAGAAAATTGAAAACTTTTTTTTTCCCTCCAAAGGGGTCCTACATACAAGGCTGCTATTTCTAGAAAGAAGCTGATGGCTTTTGCGTATGTATTTCTTAAGAAATTAAAACAATACTGAAAATTCGAAGTTAAAATTCACTTTGTTCAAATGTAGCAATTATGTCAGACTTTTTTGAATACGCTAAACCTTTTTAATTGCTCCCTTTTTTTAGTGCTGCTTAAGTTGTACTGGGTACTTCTTAAAGCATCTTATGACGCATGCTTCTTCATCTGGATGTTGAGGCCAAAGTTTTGAAATCAGACTGAGTGGTGTTCTTGGCATTTTGTTTCTAAAACAAATACATTTATCAATATATGGTGCTTTCTGAACAAAGGAGTCTTGCTATCCAGCTCTTCGGGTTTCTGCATGGAATGTGAGTCTAGAGTCATGTAAGATTGAAGGGACCTGTGGAGGTCCTGTGGTCCGACCCTTGGATCAAGGCAAATCGAGTTTGAAAAGGCTGCTGCGGACATTGTCCAGTCTCATTTTAAATATCTACAAGGATGGAGATCCCACAAACTCTCTGGATAGGCTGTTCCAGCATTTGAACATGCTTATGGAAGTGGGTTTTTTCTCCTTATAATGACTTGGTATTTCCCATGTTTCCTCTTGCCCTTTCACGCTGCACCTCTGGCAAGAACCTGGCTCCAACTTCATACACGTCATCAGGTCGTTTAAGACAGCAATAAGATCTTGCCTGAACATTTTAAGGCTGAACAAGTCTGTCTCCTTCCACCACTGCTTATGCATCCTGTGCTCCAGCTCTGGACCTAGCCACCTCCACTGGTCTCCCTCCAATAAATCTTATCCTGAGAAGCCCAAAATGGTACACACTGCTCCAGATGCAGTCTCTCAAATGATGAACAGGGGAAAAGATCAGTTCCCTGGAGCTCCTGACTATGCTAATGCAGCGCAGTATGCAGTTGTCTGCCTTTGCCGCGGGAACAGTCTCCTGATGCACGTTCACCTTGGCTTCCACCAGGACCCCATGTATTTTTAAGCTTTCCAGCTGATTGACCCCCAAGTTGTTCTGATGCATGGGGTTATTCCTCCCTTGGTGCAGGACTTAGAATTTGCCTTGTTAATATTCGTGAAGGCAGTAGGTAGCAAGGAATGCCTTGAGGATGTGATTGTACTAGGTATAAATTAGAGGAGAATTCGATGCTGTAGGTCCTTAGGTTGCAGTCTGACATTACACCTGACCCAGTGTAACTGCAGTCTGCTACTGAAATGAATAGCTTTGCTCTTCCCACAACCCTGACCATATGCTTCTGTTAATTTTCCTATATAAAATTTAGTTGACTATTCAGCCACAGAGTCAGATCAGCAACTTAAAGAACAGAAGGCCATCTGTATGCTCTGAAAAAGAATGAGTATTTTCTTTTAGCTAAGAAAGCTTGAATGACTTGTCCACAGCTGCATAATTTGAGGCATGGGGCAGAGAATGACAAGACCAGGACCAGACCTCTCAGTGTCAACACACAGTTACCTTGCATTAGGCTGGTCATGGTTTGATGTTTTACAGTATAATTTTCTTGGTCAGCTCCAGTCATTTCTGAGTTTACAAATATTTTAGGTAGGTGGATAAAACAAAATTAATTGGGAAATGATGTATTAAAATCCTACCAGTAATTTCAGAGAGCTCCTTTAAAGATGCTCTTAATTCTCATTTTAAAAATAGATTAGCCAACTGTGAAAATCACACTGAATATTTTTGAAAGCATAAGTAGCTAATTAAAACCCATACCTAGCAATGTTCAGTGGGTGACTGGCTGTGAGATGTCATTATATTCAAAGGCAGATTCACTGCTCTTAACCTACAATGCTATTTATAGTCTTGCTCACAAGTTAAAGAACTCAGAAACTGAAACCTTGTTAACTGACTGTTACCACCTTCTGTTGTGCCTTTACTCGTACCAGCACTGAAATCCTCACGTAGGGCTGCTCGTGAAAGTGAGAGGTCGGATGTTACAGAAATACTGCCAAATGTGTTGTGTATGAGTTCTGGATTCACAGTCAACACAATAGTGAAGCAAACACCAAGACTTAATTACGAGTTTAGAAGATCAGTGAGGGAAGGCAACATCTGCCTGTACCTTTGGGCGGATGACTTCCAAGGAGGATTTTTTGTAGAGCAAGGTATCTTGCAGGCGTGAAAAACTTAAGAGAAGTGAAATTGTTGCCCTCTTCCCTCTGAATAGAAGGGTGCAGTGAATTGTTACTAAAATTTCAGAAAAAGACCAAATAAGATATGTTTGTGGGGTAGGAAAGCCTCTGCACACACTCATCCCAAAGGAGGCTCTGTGACATGCTGTGGTGCCTATGAGCTTTGGCATGATTTGTGGGTGTCGTCTGCCTGGCTCTGTCTTTGTGGTATAAAAGGTCAATTATTCTAGTGCTCTCTAAGTTTTAACTGTGTGTTCTTTCAGATTGTTTGATTGCCTGCTGTAGCTGAGCCAATTCAAAGTGAAAGATCCCTACTTCTACTTTACTTGATACTTGGTGCATCTGTTTCAGATGATCATCTGTGGTTTTTGTTAGGTAAATCGTTGAGTCAGAAAATTTATTAACTTTGCCTCTGGCTTCTGCTCCTAATATATTAGATAAAAGAATGCTCGGTGGTCGCGGTACTTCAGAGCAGTGAGTTGTTCATGGCTTCCAGGATGTCACCATCTCCAGGATTATTACACAGTGCAAAGCCTGCTGTTTTACTGAGACATCTCATAAGAGTCCAGTTGTGTCCTGAGATTGGTTCCTTGTCTTGTTCCCCGTAACGAGTATGGCAAAGCATACTTGATAGTAATATCCTACCCAGGGCAGGCCCAAGAATGAAAGATATTGGTGTAGTTGTATGGCAATGTAGTTGTGTGATTGTATCTGTGGAGCTGGTATCATTTTTGTGGGGGTTTAATTCAAAACAGGTTACCAGTGGTCATAATAAACATATGGATGTCTGTAAATCAAGATGAGATGTCTTCCTAAAAGCACATAGGAGGTCAGTTACAAGTTCTTGTCTCAGCTCTAGAATAGATGAAATTCCTTGCCTTGTGCCTTTCCAGTTCAATCAATAGTGCTTAGTTCTAGCCTTGATTTGTAACATTTTATTAAAATGGAAACATAATTAAATGATGTCTTTCACATTGTCAGTAGGAAACTAGGAGAGCATTTGAATTATGTCATTCCATTGTTAAGACAGTTTTTGGTAATTAGTCATTAATTTTCATTATCTACATAGAAGTGAATCACATTTATGGTAATTTTTATTCAAGTGTGTTCATGTCCAGAGGTCCTTTCCAACCTCAACCATGTTAATGAAACCCTTTTATTATTCCATATATTAGAAGACTCCATGACTTTAGCAGTATAAAAATCCATTGCAAATGACACTTATGACCTAAAAAGAACATTTTTGGGTTTTATTCATAACACAGGAGTTTGCTGCTCCTGGGTTGCTGCAAGACGGGAGAGACTTGCTGCTCACTGGAGCAGCGTGGATCCATCATGTCCTGTCTGTTATGCTAGAGACAGCGTTGTCTTCTGATCCGGTTAGCAAGTAAAATTCATGGTACAAAATCCTCTCTTGAAGAGGTGGAACCTTAGGGCTCTTGGATCTGTACTAACATGGACCTGTTTGTATCAGAATCACACATGGAACATTTAGTTATGTCAAAGAACAAGATAATTTTAAAGGCTATTTACATAAAATATTTTTTCTTAGCTCTAATTTTGGTAAGTAAGAAGTTAACAAGTATTTGGAGTATTAAGACATTAGTGAAGGAAAAAAAAAAGGTGAAAAGCAGAATTCATTATCAGATCTCCAAAGATAAAACAACATTTAAACTATATGTGTCCTCATAATTTTCAAAGTATTGCCTATGAACCGAAATGGATGACAGTGTGGAACACTTATTTAGCTGGTTTGAAATAGATTTTAGTAACATTATTTAGAAACAAAGGACAGCATTGCTTTCATTCTCTTTTTAGGTAATAAAAATTTTCTTTTAAATTCAACACAAATATAGAATAAGCCACTCTTGGGTGGTTTAGGGAGCAAAATAATGTCTATGCTTAAGAAGAAGTATTTTTATATGCTTATATAGAAGTATATGCGTAACAAGAAGCTGTGCAGCTTTTGTAGTGAAGACAACCTCTCAATTGGCATGAATTTGATAGCATTTGTGGGAAATGTTATGCATAGTTTTAATGAAATGTGAATTAAATAATCTGATCAGATGGACGTCACCACGAGGCAGAAGGCTTGCATTATGTTTGTACCCCACTTAAGCCATATTTTGATAGCTCGCTTGGGATTTAGTTGGACACGAGCTTTGGGTGGAGTGAAATGTGTTTCTAAATCCTCACCATCCTTTGCTGCATTATGAAGTGATTTGTCCATCTGGTCCTCTTAGGGAAAACTACTCAGTAGTTTCTGTATCTGGACAAGAAAGCTCACAGTAGAAGGCTTTTTGTTTTAAGGACATTGATAAAAAGGCAGGATTTAATTAAGTGTAAGGAGAGCTGTTCTTGAGTAGAGCTAGTAAGTAATGGTAGACACTCTGGGTTTTATAAGTGGGATAGATTTTCTCCTGTGAGACTTCACTGACGTTTGCTTTCTGAGCGTATAGATTAAGAGAAGGACTTTGATATGATCAAAGTTGGGAAGACAAGTGCTGGTTTTTTAATGTATAAAAGCCATCACTCTCAAGCAGCATTTTAACAACATAAAAGCAGCTGCTTTTGTCCATACTTACTCCTTGTAATGCCAATTTTATTTTCATTCTGTAACTGATCCTGTTCAGTGATCAGCCTTGCTGATACTACAGTTTTAGCTACGCAAATATTTGGAGTTGAGTGGGGTTTTGTATCTTTAGATATTTTATTTTTTTAGATTTTTTTTTTCTAAGTAGCTACAACATCTGCATTTGCATTTGTCAGTTTGGTATGTCCCTTCTATACTTTATCCTCCAAGTGGCTGAAAAATTGAGAATGAGAACTGGGCAAGTAGAGAAAAAGAAACCAGAGCAATATTTAGTTCCTTTTTTACGGGAAGATATTTACTTTTGACAAAGGCGTGAGACTGTAACCTGTTTGCTTTTCTTTCCTCTGTTGTAGGCTGCCTTTCCCTGCGGGCGACCGGGTGACTTTTAACGGGAAAGAGTGCATCTGCCAGAAATGTTCCCTGCCCCCTTCCAGCAGCACCGGCTCTTTTCCTGTACAGAACCTGCGAAGTAAGTAGGGGTTTCTGCTCTTCTCTGTTGGTACTTCTTAGTCTGCAGAGGTTTAAAGAACATGATAATATAGCAATATATTTAACTGGAATTTTTACCCCTATGCTGCTTAAAAGGTGTAAAGAAATACAAAGTAGTCACTTGAAAAATTGTATCACAGTTTTCCGAAAAGTCTGATATTAAGAAGAAACACAAACAGTACCGTTATAGTGTTAACAGTACACAAAACCTTCCAGAACGTTTGATTAAAACTGGAGTAAATCAAATTATTTGGAGAAAGGCGCAATATAGATGTTAATATTTTTGAGGATTTAGTCCAACTCCAGCTAAAATACAATCCAACATGATATTTAATCATTTTTAAGCATTACAGAGTTGCTTCAGAAAATACCAGTGACAGGACTGCATGGCTAAATACTACACAGGAAGTGTTAACGTATGCAATGTGACCAGAGGGACATTTGCCTTGACCTCAATACTGTTGTGTACTGTCAGAAGATACAAACACCTCAGAGAAGAAACGTGTTCTTTTGCTAACACGTTTTTTGCAGCAGATCATAGAGTGGCATTGTTGCTCTGAACTCTGTTCCTCTGTTGGTTTGTGCACGAGGAGCTGCCGTGCTTTAACACTCATCCACCACCTATACATAATTAAACATCAACAGCAATTCAATTCAACAGCAAAGAGAGAAATATTTTTAATGACTACTATATCGCATCGAGCTGGATTCAGCATGGCTGAGGAAGGACCCTATAGATTGCCCTTCTTTGTATGTAAGGAATTCAGCTCACTTCAGGGAGAACATTTTTTGCTTTTTTCTTTGTTTTTCCTCACATCTCTCTTTTTACAGAAGTGTTCTCCATCTCGTTTCTCCAATTTGTCAACAGAAGCTGCTGTGTGTGCCATGAGAGACACTGCTGTTGTGAATGCTGTTCTCTTTTTGGGGAGGAGATGTCCCTCTCTTAGGTGCTTTCTCTTGTCAGTTATTCCAGAGATGGATCATCCTCAGCCATCTTGGCTGGCTGCATTTGCAGATCCATACTTTAATGGCCTATCATCTGTTTGTCTCCTTGTCATATGGAAAAAGTGGCTTTGACTTTAATGGAAATCATTTGCCGGGTTGAGTACTGACAGAACAACTTCATTTGATTATCTGTCACACAGATTCCTTTAATGTACTTACATTCCCTTTCTCTGTATGCACACACCCCCTATAGAGAGTTTTTCTTCCGTTGCATTTCCCCAGCTCCCTGAGGTCACTGCACCAAGCTTCCTCAGTGTACGGGTACCTGCAAACCTCAGCAAACCACTGACCTCAAAGAGAAAGAGCACTGGAAGCGTATCTTTGTGGCAAAACCTGACCTTGGAAAGCAAAACTTTAGCTTTTCTCTGAATAAAATCTCAAACAGCTGCAAGTATTTAAACCTCAAATATAGGTCTGCTTTAAAACTTACTAGAAATGGAAGAAATCCTGCTTGCTACAGGTTTTAGTGGATTCACATAAGAGCCTTGGTTCAAACCTGGCTATCTGCCACACTGTAGACTGGATTTCTGAAATAATTTGCTGTGGTCTTCACCTGAGACTTCCCAACTCTGCTTTCAAATGATGTAGTGACGGGGGTGAGCTGATAGATATCATGGCTTCTAAAGGGCAAACTGAGGTCTGTGTCTGGTCTGCAAGTAAATTGTGCCATGATGTTGCCAGGATCCCAGATAAGTATCTTCCTTACCCATACAGACCATGTCCATTTTTATCTCTTCCTTACTCCGTTTCCCCAGTATCTTGCAGTGCTGCTGCAGGGCAGCATCTTAGGATTTCATGATGACACGCAGCACCCAGCTGGCCCAGGAGCTGCACAGCTCGTGGGCTTCAGCCACTTGGGTAACAACGGTGTAATCTGGCCTTGCTGTGGGGAACAGAGCTTTGATGCGTCACTGGGAAGCATTACAGCCACAAATAGGTGGAGGTGTGTGCTTGTATATGGAGCAGGAAATGTCAGAGCCTGACCAATGACAATATACAGAAGAGTAACCAATTATCTAAAAAGATAATAAAGAATTTTGGAAACATTCAAACTATCATGTAATATGTGGAAGAACAATGTGTAATAACTGTTTTCCAAGCACTTGCCAATCCTTAGGCTAGAACCAATGTTTCAGGAATAAATAAGCAGTGGCAGGGACATTTTGGTTGAGCTGGAAAATTGAAAGTCCAGAATGGCTGTCTGTAGCTGTGCTAAATATGACACAAAGCAATAAATGACATGAGTGTCTCCTTGTTTTAACAACAGTCTTCTTGGGAAAGACCTTGATGTTTTAAACAAACAATTCTTTTTATAAAAGAACAGTAGTGCACAAAAACACGTGACTTCAAGCAAGCTGAGTCGAGGACCAAGTAGTACGTTGACCTGCTGTTACATCGGCTTTGCTCTTGGCTCAGAACTGCCTGATAAGTAGTATGTATGTTGTTCGTCAGCCTATTTATCTCTGACTAGAGCTCAAGAATGCTTTCAGGAGATCTCTTGGGACTCGCTGAGCTCCCAACATTACTGCCCCTTTTGAACAGTCCCTCTGTTTTCATCCTCCCAGTTTGGTTTTGACCTCCTTTATGCGTTACCTTTGAAAGAAATGACAAATGTCAAATATTTGCTTTTTCCCCTGATTCCTTGAATTTTTTATTATTATATAAATACCCAGCTACCTGTTTTGTTTCTTTTCTAAAACGCTAGCTGTGAAAACCTCTTGTGGCAGTGTTGATGTTGAAAGTACTCGGGGACGAATATCAACATGTAGCAGCAAATTGATGTGTTCTGCAGAGTTATTGGTTGAAATTAGGTGAGTCACCAAAGGATGCTGCATCCAAGACAGGAAGACAAGGACATTGCATCAATAGGCACTGTTGTCATAGCAACCACAATATTTGTTTTTAATTATCTGGAACTTAACAGAGAAAACAGCAGTTAGGGATAAAAAAGTAGCTCACAAAATGCTGCTTTTCTGCTCACCCGAGCTTAAACCAGATCAAAGGTGAATAACATCTGAGCACACAGTGTTGTATTAAATTTGTGAAATAAACCCTCAAGCAGTGAGATTAAATTAGATTAAAAGATGAACCCCTGGTGCAGGGGAGATCACAAGAAAAAAAAATATATCCAATTGCAATTAAAGAATAGATACTGCAGTATTTATTGTCTTGTGGGACTAAATCCAGGCACACACCCAAATGTTCTCTTTTATTAGCAAAATTCAAATGTTCTGATCTGTGGTGCGCATGCTTTTGTGCTGGGCTTGTTTTCACATCTTGGTACTCTACAGGGTGATATTAGAGAGACGTATTGTTGCTCCCTTAATCCATTCCAAATCCACTAAAGGAAAATAAGAACTATCCTTTATTGTTGTGCACTAAGAAGTTAAACATTTACAGTTGCACTAACAGAGTGTCTCACTGGGGTCACGTAACCAAGTAAATAGAATCTTAAATCAGAAAGTTTTTAAAAGGACTGTTTAAATCTTTTAATGAGTTCCTGTGTTTGAAGCTATTTCTTAATAACTAGATAAATCTTTTTTAATGCTCTTGTGTATCTTTCTCTTCCATGCTAGTCATTGTTATGTTGTTTTTTTTTTTTTTTCTTTTCTGGCATCTCTAAATGACTCCTCAAATATCTTTCATGGTTTCTCTTTTCTCCTGCAAATTGTCGATATACATTAAGAATTCTTAAAAAAAAAAAAAAAAGCCAAAAAACATGTTTTCACATAAGATGGAAGATATAATCATATGGAGGGTTGGAAGGTTTACTGAGATATTGATACTAGAATAAGTTTATTACTGATGTTTATCCCAGTTTCTCTGCACATTCTGACTGTTTTAACACCTTGTAAGAAAATTGTACGTAGATTAGAATGTGCAGAGAGTGAAGAGTGAATGAGAGCTGGACCTGATAGGGTAATAGAGGGCTCATTTAGGATACAGAGAACCAGTTTCAAATCCTATGTCAGTGTAGCTTCACTAAACAGAGCCCTCACTGGAGGACTGTTAGCATGGAAGCTAAGAGTGGATTTGGCTTTACTACCATAGTCAAAAGTCTCCACAACTGAAAAAAAAAAATTAAAAAAAATCCACGAACCCCCCCAAAAAGTCTTGTCCTTCCTCAGTTACTTTTGCTGAGGAGTATGGCTACTTCATGTTTAACCTGTTTAACCAACATAGTGTAGCTTATGTTATCCAGTTTCATGTTTTGAATTTTTCTTACAACTTTTTGGAGCTTTACATAATTGAATTGCTACAAATAATAAATAATAGGTGAATTTCTATAAATAACAAATACGTAGCTAGCCATCACTTCCACGTGTTGCAATGTCACTACTGCTCAGGGATTTGTAATGTCTCTCAAGTATTGGTGTACTTTTCCTGATTACAGAAATCCACATCAGAATTTCAGCTTAGTTTTTTCTTCAGCTGCAAAAAGAATTTTAAACTATGAGTAAAGCTTTCAGACCCAGAAGCAGTGTCTAACATAAAGGTTCAATTATTCATTTTAATTTAATGACTTTTAGGTCTTTTTTTATTAATTTTACTGGGCTGATTTGTGATGTTTGAAAATTTAATTAGCAAAACTTTGTATCTTTTAAACACAATATAAATGACTTAAAATGAAGCTTAAGTCACTAGGGAACCTGTCATTAGCGTTTTTCTTTGAATGACTCACGTCTGTAGCAATGTTAGGACAATATTAGGGCAGCACCACTTGTCATCCATCAGTGAGCAGGCAACGGTGAGCTTTAGAGCCTGCACGAGCTGTTACTAGGACACCGATGGATCCTCGTACTGCAGTACCCAGGGTTGTTGCATGACCATTTAAAGCGCATGATTCACTCATATTGGATTTTTCCCTTGCAGATTGTGGGGGCTGTGGTTCAGAAATCAAAAATGGGCAGTCACTGGTTGCCTTGGACAAACACTGGCATTTGGGCTGTTTTAAGTGCAATACATGCGGCAAGCTACTGAATGCAGAGTACATCAGCAAGTAAGTGGAGTGGAGGAGCATTTTCCCTTCCTTTCAGCATTCCTTTGGTACCAAGTACATATCCTTTAGTTTGTGTTTATCAGTGTTTGACCATATATAAAAGATAAGAGATTATTACCTAAATTATTATCTAAATTGTGTTAAACACAAAAAAAAACAAATTAAGAAAAGCAGAATTTGTCCATTTACCAGAAATGGGACTTGCCAAAGCTGTAGAAGGGCAATGGGTGGAGCGTGCCCTTACTTATCTGCGTTTGACTTTGCTCTGTGCAGTGCTGTAAAGTGAACAAGCAGATATTGTGCTTTCCATGTGTTTCACATAAGGAAAAATGTTCTCAAAAAGTTCATTAAGGAGGTATGTATCATGCTTTTGAGCAGCTCCAGAGCCTCGTACTGTCAGATTTGGAGCGAATGTGATTACAGCAATGAAAGGCAGCACAAAGCTCACACACAGACCAAGTCCCATGTCAACGCTCATATCAGTCCAGTGAGATACAGGCCTTTCACTGGCCAAGGCACCTGGGATTAATTTCTCCTTCAGAGAAGCGTGTTGATACGATGACATTTTCCTGAACGGTTAAGTAATTCAGTC
Organism: Rhinoptilus africanus; assembly: GCA_013400135.1. Lineage (NCBI taxonomy): Eukaryota > Metazoa > Chordata > Aves > Charadriiformes > Glareolidae > Rhinoptilus > Rhinoptilus africanus. Next base: position 841,446 of record VXBO01014521.1, read on the forward strand.
ACCAGTGCCCAGAGATGATGGAGATTCAGAGATGATGTCCCACTAACTTTCAACAATTCTTTGGATTTAGATTAATACAAATGTATATTTAATTTCACAGTTTGCACTGGAGGCTGAGAAAACAGTACTTAATAAAAGGGTGTTCTTAAATAAGGTTTTGCATTATCTGAAATGTTATGCTACTCTGCTGTATTTTGCTACAGTACTTTCTTTATTTGTTATTTAAAAATACCCCCCCCCCATAAATTGTAAAAATACAGGTACTGTGAAATCCTCTTTTTAAAAAACCTAAATGCCAAACAAAATAACTCAAGAGAAGAAAGATCCTTGCCTAAATTAATTCAATTAATTATTGTGATAACTTATAGGTTAGTCTCTAAGCAATGCAGCTTGTATCCTATAAAATTAACTTATATGTTTCTCCAGGGAAATGTCCAATAAAATTATGCTTCTGTTAATAAATCTGTCTGATCATGATGTGTTTTAGCATAGCACACTAAACATATTAAACTATGTTAAATATGCACCACAAAAATGATCAGAGGGACAGAGCACCTCTCCTATGAGGACAGGCTGAGAGAGTTGGGGTTGTTCGGCCTGGAGAAGAGAATGCTCCAGGGAGACCTTATTGTGGCGCCTTTCAGTAATTAATGGGGGCTCATAAGAAAGATGAGGACGAACTGTTTAGCAGGGTGTGTTGCAATAGGACAAGGGGTAATGGTTTTAAACTAAAAGAGGGTAGATTCAGACTAGACATAAGGAAGAAATTTTTTACAGTCCGGGGTGGTGGAACACTGGCCCAGGTTGCCCAGAGAGGTGGTAGATGTGCCATCCCTGGAAACATTCAATGTCAAGATGGACAGGACTCTGGGCAACCTAATCTAGTAGAAGATGTCCCTCCTTATTGAAGGAGGATAGGTCTAGATGACCTTTAAAGGTCCCTTCCAGCCCAAACTATTCTGAGTTCTGTGTTTAACTTGCACTTTGAAACAGGAGAAGAGCCTTCAGTTTCCTCTAGAGTAATTTATTTTCATTCATCCATTTAGTGGTCTAAATGTAAAATTTGGTAAAATTGTCATCTAAAGGTAAAATTAACAAATAGGTTCGTTTCAAAGTGATAGTCCAAGTGCTCTGGTTCTGATTTAAAAGCTAGGACTCCTGGTTTTATTCTGCATATTTTTAAACTGTACGTTATCTTAAATCATTTATGATGGCGAAATAACTGTTCATGTCATACATGAACGTACTGCAAGATCCTTTCTGCTGCCTAGGTTGAGGTCTCTTAGTCATTTCTGGCTTCCATAGGGCAGGTTCCCAAGTTGGTTAATCCAAGACTGTCTTTAAGCAAGTCCAGTCAAGAATGTCAGTAGACTTAAGTGTTAATCAAAACTTGGTTTACAGTCAATATAGTCAGTTAAGAAATTACTCTGAAGACTAAGCTAAATACAATTAGATGATAAATAAAGAGTGAAATAATAATATGTAGAAATAAGTATTTTTTTTTCCAGAGTGCAAAACAGGTGGAAGAATTTAATGAGTAACACTATCAAAACAAATATTGTGAGAATCTCAGAGACTGAGGGTTGTGATGTCTCTGGGAGAGGTGATGGCTGAATTCTGTGACAAAGCAGGAAAGTGGGATTGTGGTAGGCTCTGAAGGGGCAAATAGCTCATTAACTGTTCAATTCTTTACAAAATTAATAAATACAAGTATTTAGGAGGGGGAAGAGTCCATAAATACCCTGTGAAGTGTTGAAGCATTAACAAATTTTATCTCTATAATATCTCAGTAAAGCTACCTAAAGCAATCTCTGTTGTTCCTCTCTAGGGATGGCATTCCATACTGCGAAACAGACTATCATGCAAAGTTTGGTATCAGATGTGACAATTGTGAAAAGTATATCACAGGAAGAGTGCTTGAGGTAAGGAGAACCTGTTATTTGAACACATCTCAAGGTGTAAAAAGAAACTTGCTCTTTTGGTTCTAGTCATATGCTCACACATGAGGGCTAATGCAGCAGTTTAATGTTACTTTTGTGAAATACTAGGAACATTTTTTTTTTCTGTTTTTTTTCTCTTAATGGTTTCATAATACACATACTCCCTGAATGGATATTTGTGGTACTGGAGAACATTCAGATGGCAGAAGTAATAAGTGAATGGGTTATCAGGCACATTTTAATACTTGGTCTAAATTCCTTTGTAAATTCTGCTCTTTGATTCCGCTTTACTTTCCCCAGAATTAGGGTGAACCTGCTGAAAAACTAAAATGAATCCTTTGAAATAGCTCATTTCTGGGTGAAAAAATATATGTTCCAGGTTTTTTTTTGAGTTTGCTGTTTTAGTGTAAGTGAATGTTTATATTTTATGCAAAAGAAATTTCCACATAACTGACCCAGGGTCAGAAATCAATATATTCCTTTGATGTAATTAGAACTTATCCTTGGATCTAAGTGTACGGTTATCGAATCAATGTCATCATTTATGCACTCTTTCTTTCGGCCCTTTCCCTGTATGTTGTGAAGCCTTGGCAGTACTGGATTTAGGAAGAGGTTTCCCAGGTTTATCCATTCACTCCTTTCTCTTCATCAGTTAAGAAAGCCTGGAGAAGTCCCCAAGGACTTTCATCAGAGAGGGGTCTGCTAGGAGTCATACAAAGACTTAACTGTCCAAATGGTGGACAATTTTAGCTATGGAAGGGACTGGTAAGCAAATGGAAGGAAACAATGATTCCACACTAGGTGGCATGGTAGGGTGTTAGGGTTAGGCGTCAGAGGCTTTTCCACTATCAAATGTTTTTACAGACATCTCAGAAAACAGACTTCCAATAAGGGATTTGAAAGAGTATAAAGATAGCTTTCTCATTATTTACAAACATCTCTCTCAAGTGGGGAGGGTAAAAAAGAAGGAAACATTAAAAAACCTTCAAAAATGTAAGGGATGACCGGTGTAAACTGCTACATGTTTTCAGAGATGTCAACCTTTGATGCTGAATGAAAGGTAGTAAAAGGGGCTGGGCTTTGGAGGTGGAGCTAATTAACTTCTATTTGATGTGATAAAGAAGAGAGAGGTGAATGCAGAGGGAAGAGTGTCATGGTAAAAGCTGTAGTGAATTTGGGGTGCACTTACCCATAGCAGGTTACAGGGAGTGATTACTAGTAAGAAGGGAGAAGAACAGAAGCTCCATTTTCTCTACTGACTGTTTCACAATATTGTGTTTTTCTGTCCTAGTTCTTGCCTTGAAATGTCTGTACAAAACCCTTTTATTTGGTAATATTTTATCAACAGGATGGTTAAACAACAGCATGTGGTGTGATGTGATTAAGAACTGGGTCCTTATTGTCTTTGTAGATGATGAAAAGAAAAAAAAAATTAAAAGTATTTGCATAGTGACAGTGCTGAGTTGGATTTGCGGGTCATGTGGCTTTACCTCTTTCTTATGACTGCTTGGTGAGAGCATACTGAACAGAAGGAGAGTTCCTTGGTTTTATTATTGATAGATCAATAAAAAATTAGAGAAAAATTTATTCTTTAAAGCTGTTGTAGGAATTTTACCATGAGTGATTACATCTGTCGTTGTAGTTCTAGGTGATGTTTTTGGTTAGTGCATGTGTGTCCCCCTCCTCTCCCCTTCCCTAACGTTGCTCTGATGACAATACTGTGGTAGTGATTCTCTTCTCACTTTGGTTCTGGTGCAGGCTGGCAGCCACTTTGATTGAAGTCTGTGGCATCTAACTGTGGAAAAAATACTGATGCAACATTCTGAAAGCTTTTTTTAAAAAAAAAAGATGAGGAGAAAGGATTTTTGCGATCTGTAAAAGCACAACAGAGTCAGATAGTGTCACTGTCAAATAGGAAGGATAGGATGAAGTTAGTGTCAAGCAGGCAGTGGATTTGAACAGGTACAATGATATTTAATGTCTGGAGGCTTATTACAACAACCTGGAAACTTTATGGTCTATAACCTTCTTTCCGTAAGATTGTATAATGTTGTTTTGTGTGCAACAAAGCTAATGAAGCTTGAATATGGATGAACATCCTATGTCCTACCATTCTGCTGTCATGATAGGTCTTGTTCTTCCTTACATCTCCCAACGTACCTGCTCCCATCCCCTCGGTTTCCCTGTGAAGTATCTTGAGAGCTTTCTTTACATTTCCACTATCTGTTTACATGGTCAAGAGGTGAAACACAGTGTGAGGCTCCTTCCATGGTGATCAGCCTGCGATTTCCACAAGCCTTTGCACCTCTGCAAGGCAGCACCTTAAATGGCCATTGAGTTTCAGTGCTGACAATGGAGATCAGTCAGATGTGGAGGTAGAATGTACACCTCATTTCATTAGGAAGTCATGACCTAAGCACGCAGATTTGAAAGAACACAGAGACTGTATCCGTTGCTAATATGGTTAAGTCATTTGTTGTTCATCTGCAGTAGACTTGCTTGTTTGAAAGACTGGGAATTGGGGATGATCTCTTCTCTCTGGCTGGTATCAAACTCGGTGTGTGTCACCAGTCAGCTTGCTGGTACATTTGTGTATCTCCTGATCAGGAGGAGAGAAAAAAGAAAAAGTAGCCACGGCTGGGTTTCGTTGTAGGATGTATTTTCTGTGGAATTGTCTGGAATCCTGAAACATTTTTCAAAACTTCAGTATATTTTTTTACCATCTTGAATATAATCTGGAGACACACTGAAATAATAGGGGCGAATTGCTATTAAAGTGGGGGAGAAGCTTGACAGCAATAGTTATTAGGCAGAAGAATAGTCTCCCAAGGGAGCTGCTGGAAGCTATCACTTAGATTGTATTAAAACAAGATTGGACAAGGCACTGGAAAATCTACGTTACGGAACAGTCTTGCGATGACAGAGGAGGGACTATATGACCTAATAGGATTTTTTCCATCTCTGATTTCTCTGATAATGTCAGGAGGACAGCTGCTTCCACAATTATTCTGTGCACAGATTTTATAATATTGTCTCCCTTTCCAACACACTTGTTCGTTTTAAGTGTTTATTCAGCAGAGGAGGAAGGGAGAGTCAACTAGTGTGAGTTACTGATAACTTATAAAAATATGGCTGTTTTTCTAGGTTGCCAGCCAAATACAATGATGATTTAGTTACTTAAATTCTTCCTTCAGCCTGTTTTCTGAGGGCTAGATTCATTCCATGTAGTAAATGGGCTTAAACACAGGATAGTTCTGTTTATAATTCCTTTCTTGTTTCTTTCTTCCACTCCAGTCCACCTTGGCTTGCCCCCAGTCTCCCAGGGAACTTGTACTGGAAAAGCTACAGAAGGACCTGAATAGCTAATTTACAGACACCGTAAATTCTTCTATTGCTTTTAAAGGCAATAGTTTAGCTGTTCTTTGTACAAAAACCTTGTCCACCAGTACTTTTATGGGCAAGGTTTGCTTTGCTTGTGAAGCATAGAGAGCCCTGTTTAATGCAACATCAGTCCTTCCCTAGAAAATGAGACCTATTATTTCTGACCATATGTATTGCTAAACCTACCATCTTAAACGGGGAGCAAGAGGTGGCTGGAGTTTGCTTTATAGTTTGACTTAAAATGCAGTATGACTGAAGACCTTTAGGGAGAAAAAGGGTTTATTTTAGTGCTTATGCTATAGCTCTGTTCCCAGTCCAGCAATAGCTAAAATCATGCAATAACACAGAAAATAAACACATTTTAAAATAACAAGCTGTTGATTTTTATAACCAGCCATTTCCCTTTTGTCATGCTGCAGTCTATTTCTCTGCATTTGGCACTAAAAATATATTCTCTCTTTTCCTATCACAAGCAGTTATTTTATTAATTAAAATTGCAACTTGTGCTAATAAGCATACCATAAAAATAGACAAAATAAGTGTAATTGCCTTTTTTCTAAAAATATACTATGTTTTGCATGATCATTCAGAGCCTGATACAAACCCTTTTCAATCAAGAAAACACTTTCCATTTGTTTCATGATTTTTAATCAGTCTTCTAGCTGTGTTTTGCTCGGAGGAGGCAGGGGAGGGTTGCCTGCCTCCCAGTCCTTCCCACATGAGAAGCCGTGCAAGGCCTTGGAAGACTGTTGAGGTGCATGGAGGAGCTCTCTGACAGCCAGTGATTCCTCCTAGTCCCCTGCTGAGGAACATGCCTGCATTTCCTTAACATCTAATATTTAGAAACTCAATTTCAGCAAACTCTCTATGCTGTATAGTTATTAATTCTTCTGATGCAGATCTCCCCATTAATTGATGAGGTTTAAGGAAAATTTATAGAGAGCAGTCTCAGTTCCTCCCAAATTTCATTTTGCAAAACTGAATGAGCCAAATTCTCCTCTGCTCATGAAGTCAGCTCCAGGCTCTTCTGGTGATGCTGGTGGACCTTCGCACCATCTGTTTCCAGCTGGAACCACATTCCCTCAGCAAGGGGAGACATAGTGCTTCTCATGGTGCTTCACCACTACCTTGTGCAGTGGTAGTAACTCCTTCCACTGTTTCTAAAGAAAATACTTTCCTTGGGACATCTCACACTGAGTGTGGCTTTTTTCTGTGGCTTCATTAACATTGACAGCCTGTAGTGAGATATGACTTGGCAGGGGGTGTTCTCTTCATCTGCAGTTTCAGCTAATGATGTTGTTAGAGGAAGGCTAGGTTGTAAGGGAAGCCTTCATGCCCAAAGATAACCTCCTGGGGATGTTTTGATGGCAAACGTGGCATAGGTTGTGAGAGGAGGTGTGACTGCTTAGATGGGCAACTGCAACCCAGCGATGTCCAGGCTTAGTTGCCTTTTAGCAGGCCTCTATGACCAGCTGATGAACTAATGGGATTACTGTTGCTACTACCTGGTGTTTTGAGTTAAGAATAAATAGAGTGGACAGTGTAGCATGTTGGAAGTTATGCTTTTGGAAAGGTCTCTTGGGGCTTATTTGCATGCAGCTCAACTGCTTCTGTAAGCGCTAAGGGGTATTGACTAGACTTCTGTCTACAACTGTCCCGTGATTTACAGCTTCACGGCTGTGGTGTAAATGTGTCCAACAAGTGCTGGTGAAAATGGCTGTATCACTTACTAAACATAAAGACGGGTCCAACTGCTGCATCCGACATCCTACCTTGGATGCATGGCACTCAGTATATGTCGGGGAAGAAAGGGTTAACGTTTTTCTGGTTTACATGTATATGTAAATGCCTAGAAAAGCATAATCAATATATTTTTTTTTAAAATCTATTAATCATAACTGTATATTACTTCAAGGGAACAAATGCAGTAGGCACTAAAGAGGAATGAGACTAGAAATGTCAATTATATGTCAATTAAATGCCACTTATACCTCAGTGACATATTAATTAAACATGACTTTTTTTTTTTGTAGTTTGTTTTTTGCTTTGCCCTAGGGTTGAGCTGCTTTTGTTTGCAGCCCCATCTACTTTGTAAATCAATTGCCTTTGCCTTTGCAAAAGTCTCAGTGTAGCAGAGAGACGAGACTAATTCTTTACAGCAGGGTGTACAAATCTCTGCCTGCAGTGTAGAAGAATGGTTCATTCTGAAATGTCTTGTTTCCCTGCTGTTTCGCTAACAAAACCGAGTGATGTGTGAAAGGTACTTGAGCAGCTTATAATATAGGCATTAATACTGAAACATGCAATAAAACCGGCTCCGTCTGTACGAAGGAAGGGTTTCCAGTGGCACGGGCAGCCTTACGAAAGCTGTCAGAGCAGCAAAAGGATCCAAGTGTCAGTACTAATCTTCAATTAGAAACTGCTCTCTCCGCCAGTTTTCTCTCCATCTCAAGAGAAGAAGGAAAACTGTTGGAAAAGATACATCTAAATAAATCAGCATTAGCTCTTGTGAAAGGAAACCGTCTAAGGTAGGAAACATTAACCAGGGCTCTCAACGCTTAGTGTTTGCAGAGATGTAGGGCATTTTGCAGCTTGAGAACGGTCTCTGTTTTGGTGCCGCTTGCATTCGTCTGGGGCTGCTGGTTTGAATGGCAGGTTAATCATCAGTGCATAGTATCTGAACTTGGCCGGGTAAGTGACTTAGACTTTCCGCTTTAAAACAGTAATCATTAAAAATGCTATCAACAAGCATATAAATAGCAGTGCAAATGTTTTTGACCTTAGCTTTTAGCCTTCTCTGTAGCCCGATGGTATTGTTTTAGATACATTCACCTTATCTTTCTCCCACCCTCATCCTTTCCATTTTTCAACCACTTCTACTCCCCAGAAAGAGATAAAGAGCTGCACCTATCTGTATTTATCATCTGGACTGTTAAAAATTCACAATTGTTGACCTGTCAGGAAAACCCAGTACATATTAAAGGGAACTGTTTGCATGGTTTTTACCCTATGAATCCGTTTTTAGGTTTATTGAGGAAGAGCGTAGAGTAGCATTTGGTGATGGCTTAAGCTATACAGCTTACATTTTTACCAAAGTAAGGGATTCTGCAGACTCCTTCTGATAATGCAAAAGAGAAGTTCAGAATTTGAGGGAAACTGTTTGATAGAGAAGAAAGAATGACTATTGCAGGCTTTTTGTTGGATTTTTGTCGGTTGCTTGCTTGCTTTTCTGTTGAGGGTTTCTCTCGTATGTATGGAAAAAGTCGCTGGTAGTGCTGCTGTGCATTTGTGATTGTGTGGGGTATGTGTTAGAGTTTTACTGCGTAGTTTGACTTTTGAGCCTGGCAGACAGGTGAACTATATCCGCTGCCTTTTCCCATTATGCAAAAGAGTATTACCAGTTAACTATCTTAAACTGTCTTAACTGATTAATTAAAGCATCAAAGCAGTGATTGCGGTAGTCACCCTGATCCCTTCTGAGCCTTAGACATAAGCAGCATACGGTATGCCAGTTACAATGCCTTTCTAAGCAATGCGTTGCTGTGGTGATGCGTTGTTATCTAGTACTATTTGCTGGCATTTGAATATTTTGACAATATGAAACGTTGCACTTTTTGGGTGTTTTCAGTTCCTCATCCTGTTACTTTGCATAATTTCTTTCATTTCTGGTGAGGCTTCTGACTCATGCCTGGGGCATGCTGCGGTCGGCCAGACTGCTGCTCCCCAGTGCCCTGTGCCTACCCGTGATCCAGCCTCCAAGCGCCTCCCTCCAGCTCTCTCCCGTAACCATGACAGTGGTGCAGCACTAAGTGCACTTAGTGACAATTGGCTGGGTTGATAAAGTATCTCTGGGATACTCTGGCCCATGTGACCACGATTCGGTGTGTCTGCTAATAGCAGGAAAGCAGCCTATGTGACTCATTTCTTGTGTCAGTTTTTTCATCCTGCCAGCACGCAGCGGTTTTTGTTTCTGCAAATCTCTTTTTTCCCCACAAAAGTAAGAAATTCTGAATAGTACCTTGAACTCAAAATGTGTGGATGAATCTGAAAGTAGCAACTTCTTACTTCCAGGACATACTGTTAATGTCACTTCCGCATTTGACAGCGGCATTTCCAGTCCCAGCTAAATTTGGGGATCCAAAATATCAGCCCTTATTCAGGCACAGAAGGAAAGATGGCTTCTGTCCTCAGATGTTTGCAGCCTGGATTGCCACGACCAGCAAGAAAAGAGCTGGCTTCATCTGATACATCGTGCTACCTCTCTAGGGCTGTTCAGTGTTGGTTGCAGCTTCATTCTTCCCATCTGAAATGGGTGGGCTAAATGCACAGCTGCAAAGTCAAAAAGGAAGGGGAATATGTCTGCAAATTGTCTTTCTCCTCCTCTCCCCTATCAAGGGATGGCAGAAGTGAGAGCCAGCTGCAGCTTGTCTTGGCCCGTAAGTGGGTTTTAAGGAGTGGGAGAGGAAAGTGGAAAAGAAATCAAGGAGGTTGTTGAGCAAATGGAAAACAGAAGCCTCCTCCAGTCTCAGTGGGTGGCAAGAAAAATTTGCAAAGCTGAGACAAAAAAGACAAAAGGGGCAGATCGTTCATTGCATAACAATAGCAAGTGAGTACAAAATCAGTGATATTAAGCATGACAGACCATTTTGGTTTACAAGATCATGTACCAAATTCTGTAGAAAAAAATGCACTATTGGCCTCTTCCAGCTTCTGCCTGACTGTAGCAGGGCTGAATTTGCTCTTGAGTCAGAACTTGTTTGCAGATGTCACAGAACGAGATTGCATTTATAATAATGCTGATCTTTCTTTTTAGTCTTTCTTTTTTCTTAGCTATACCCTTTAGGGTTTTTAAATTACTTTTTTTTATTTCTCCCACAAGCATAGAAACCTCTCCTTCTGAGAGTCCAGTATATACTAAGTTACTATCATTCTGAAAAAAATATCCCTTTTGGTACGTTTGATCTGCACTTTATACCTGGAAGAATAACGAGTGTGTGGGAGGCAGTAAAAATGAGTCAAAAGTGGGTGGGAAGTCTCAAGGCTCTGCAAAGTACAGCAGGATGAGCCAGAACCAAGACAGTGTGAAATAACTGTACGTGTGAGACAGCTAAAGCTGTAAATAATGCTGCAGGTGCATGTATTGAACATTTCCCATGGCTGTTTCTTGGCATCTACTGGGATGATAAATGAATCCAGTAAGGAGAAGACAAGGAGAAGGATTGATAGAAAAAATTACAGTACATTTATGCTGGTGTAAACCCCGTTGAAAACGGTTCATTTGCCCTGGCACGCTGCTGATGTGACTCAGTGGTGAGTCAGGTCCACTGTGACTGAGACAATTAGGAAGAGTTTTCCTCCACATAATTCTGTCTCTGTCTGCTGGCTCTCACACTTTCCTCTCCTCGGCACTCTTGTGTAACATAAGCAATAGATATTTTGCCAAATACTTCTGCCTTGATAATGTTGCCTGTGCCTTCGTACCCAGTAGATAACATGACAACTGTTTACTAACTTAACCAGTATTATGTACAACTATTACTGAGTAATCCTTCAAGTTCTTCTGTAGCATATGCAAAACTCTGGCTTTGCTATAAATGTGAATGGATATTTTTTGTGGTTAGACTTAAAGGTGGTAACCAAGTACAGTCTTCAACTCCAAGCAGCAAAGGTTATCTGACTTCCTGAATAACATCATTCTATTTTGAAAACACTCCATAGAATCCAGTTTATGGAGCAACTATAGTCCACAATATACGCCACTACGTAGATGCAATGGCAGAGTTATAGTTAATGATTGTGTGGCCATTGAACAACACTTGAGGGTGCAGTGCTGTGCTCCTTCTCCAGGGTACTCTTGAGATAAAGACAGAAGGACAAATACCCAGGCCCTAGATTTTACACAACTTTTAGGATTAAACCCACATTGCACAACCTCATGTTGAAGCGCTGTCCAAGAACGAGAGTCTTATATTACCAGGTCAGAATAAGCAAGAACAACCCCTGATTTAACCCTAGTAGGTGGAATAACTTGATAGGAAGATTTTCTGGGGTGGTTTTGTGCTGTTATGTTAGAGAGTTTTTAAATAATAACTAACCTAGTTCTCGGAGCAGGAACTAGAATCTTAGCTCAGCCAAAATCAGGGAACTGCATTTACTTACAGAAAATCCGTAAATCTGTGCCGTGATTAGTTGGGCCATTTCAAGTTGAAATACTGTATCTCATTCAAAAACTTTATTGAATTTCATAAAGATAAATATCTGAAGTTCTTTTTTACACCTGTATTTCACTTTCAGTTTCCTGCGCATTTCTGCCGCCTAAGAAAAAGAACAGTTCATTTACGTAATAGTTCAGTAAAACCAGTAATTTGGGGAATGAATGAGGAAGTGTAAACAGGTTGAATTAACTACCAACTAAAGGAGTTCAGTGGTTTTCCACCTTTTTTGATTTGTGTACTCTGAAAACATTTCCCAGTGGACGTATGTACTCCTCAATTATTTGAATTTAAAATCATAGATAATGAGCTTCCCTTACCTAGTGTTAAGATGTTTTTCTCCTCAGATATACTCATATGAATACATGGACATAAGCTTAAAGTGGTAGGGGATTAATTTATCAAGGAGTTATATCTTGACTGAGCTATCATAAATTGAAAGAGTGGAAGTTCTGAATGGAAAAAAAAAATAGAAAAAAAAAATCACTGTAAGGATAACTAAGTACTGGAGCATTCTGCCCAGAGGTTGTGCAGTCTTCATCGTTGGAGATTTTCAATATCTCACTGGACAAATACCTGAGCAGACTGGTCTGAATTGGGCATCAACCCTGCTTCGAGCAGGGAGGTTGGATTAGATGACCTCCTGAGGTTCTTTCCAAGTTGAATTATTCTATCATTCTGTGGTGAACTTGCACACTTCTTGAATTTAAACTGAATTACATTTCTACTATTAGCTATATTACAAAGTGCACCTGAATAAATCTCAGTGCCCTTTAATGAAGGAATATGAATGTCCATGTGAATGAAAATTATTCAGGAAATGGAGACAAAGTATAGAAAAGGGAATAATTTGTTGAAGTTTTAAACTTCTGCCCATCACTGCAGTACCTATTTTTCTCCTTGACAACCCAAACAAATAGTAACTCCCTTCCATATAAACAGATAGCAATGGTCAAGTCATAAGCCTTTCATAAGAGCTTTAGTCCTTCATTTTAGGATGAGAAGCTGCCTGATGGCTTATTGATTGTCATTGGTGTTGTGCTTTATTCTGTTTCCCTTTGCTTGAACAGGTGGTTGTCTGGTTATGACCCAACTCTCCAACAAATTTTTTCCATGTGAGAAGATTTTAACTAAGAATGCTTTATACCCATCTTCTGTTGGCTTTGTTTCTAGGTCATGCAACTGCACCATGCCTTTGCATAGGAGCAGGCTTATTGTGTTGTAGGCTGACTTGCAATATCTTTGTCCAGGGTAGGATACAGTTAGGACTTAGAGTATGGTAATGGCAGGGTTTGCACCTACCTCAATAGGTAACACTCAGTGGTAATAATACACTATTACAGCAACCTATTATAACCTTAAAATGGAAAATTATGTGATTCTGTGAAAATATTCTTTGATACGATTGAGTCATTGCAGCAGTCTAACCTTTTCTCGCTTCCACAAATTCTTTACTCCCAGCAGTAAATGGCTTGATGTCCTGATGGAGATCGGTGAGAAGTGGTGTTACTCAGGGGTCTGTACTGGAACTAGTACTGTTCAATATCACAGAATCATAGAATGGTAGGGTTGGAAGGGACCTCTGGAGACCATCTAGTCCAACCCCCCTGCCAGAGCAGGGCCACCTTAGAGCAGGTTGCACAGGAACGCGTCCAGGCGGGTTTTGAATGTCTCCAGAGGCGGAGACTCCACCACCTCCCTGGGCAGCCTGTTCCAGTGCTCTGCCACCCTCAAAATTCCTCCTCATGTTTAGGTGGAACTTCCTATGCTTAAGTTTGTGCCCATTACCCCTTGTCCTGTCACTGGGCACCACTGAAAAGAGCCTGGCCCCATCCTCCTGACACCCACCCTTTAAGTATTTGTAAGTGTTGGTAAGGTCCCCCCTCAGTCGTCTTTTTTCCAGACTGAAGAGACCCAAATCCTTCAGCCTTTCTTCATAAGAGAGGTGTTTCTTCATCAGTGACATAGACAGTGGGACCAAGTGCACCCTCAGCAAGTTTGCCGACAACACCAAGCTCAGTGGTGTGGTTGACATACCTGAGGGATGGGATGCCATCCAGAGGGAGCTGGACAGGCTTGAGAAGTGGTCCTGTGTGAACCTCATGAGGTTCAACAAGGCCTAGGTGCAGGGTTCTGCACCTGTTTTTCAGCAACCCTCAGTATCAGTTTAGGCTGTGGTTGAAGGAATTGAGAGCAGCCCTGCTGAGAAGGACTTGGGGGTACTGGTGGATGAGAAGCTGGACGTGAGCCGGCAATGTACGCTTGCAACTCAGAACGCTAACCGCATCCTGGGCTGCATCAAAATAAGTGTGGCCAGTTGGTCAAGGGAGGTGATTCTGCCCCTCTACTCTGCTCTGGTGAGACCCCACCTGCAGTGCTGCATCCAGCTCTGGAGTCCTCAGCACAGGAAAGGACATGGACCTGTTGAAACGGATCCAGTGGAGCTCCACAAAGATGATCTGAGGGCTGGAGCACCCCTACTATGGCGACAGGCTGAGAGAGCTGGGGTTGTTCAGCCTGGAGAAAGAAGGCTCCAGGGAGACCTTTTTGTGGCCTTTCAGTGCTTAATGGGGGCTCATAAGAAAGTTGGAGGTGAATTTTTAGCAGGACTTGTTGTGGTAGGACAAAAGGTAAGGGTTTTAAACTAAAAGAGGGAAGATTTAGACTAGACATAAGGAAGAAATCTTTTATGAGGGTGTTAAAACACTGGCCCAGGTTGCCCAAAGAGGTGGTAGATGTGCCACCCCTGGAAACATTCAAGGTCAGGTTAGACTGAGCAACCTGATCAAGCAGAAGATGTCCCTGCTCATTGCAGGAGGAGATGATCTTTAAAGGTACCTTCCAACCTAAACTATTCTATGATTTACTGGTTACTTTACTAAATGGGTAATGTGGTCAGATAGGTACATAGAATTCACTGATGAGAATCATCAGAAATCTTGAGTCTTGTTTCCAAGACTCAGCTCATTCTTTGAGCTCTAGAATGCTCTGGTTCAACCCATCACGTGTCAATCCATACGCAGTTGTCGCTCATCAACTGCATTAAAAATTTACATCAGTCACAGTCCTGACAATGGCATGAGAGGCCAGACAAGGAATGTTATTGTGATAGAGTTACAATTATTATCCATATCATCTTTTATTATAATTCTACCACTTCATCAGTTCTTGCAGCCAGAACCAGAGAATGAGCAGGGGTTTTCGCTGAGCTGTCTGTAATAATGTAGTATCTTTTTCCTGAGTGATGACAGCTAATTTAAAACCCAGCCTTAACTAGATAAGGTTATTCCTTCTGGTATGAATTACTCTGGTTTTGCTAGTGTTGCATGTTTCCCAAGCCTGGTGTGCATACTGCTCTGCAGACTTTAGGATAACACCCTTTACTTCCTTCAAATTGTGCTTTAAATTATGAGATTCACATTTTTTGCATCAGGTTCATTCTTCTTTTATTTAGTTCAAGCCCTGAAGTTATGAGAAATGAGAAAAGGAGGTTGTATGTACTTTTTCTGCAGAGCTTTCTGTTCCTTTTTTTTAAGGTTCACTTGTCGATGTGCTGTGGGACAGGTGGCAACACTGCGGTGCCCCCCATGCTTAGGGCAGGGAGTGTGGGGAGGTCCTCGGCTCCACTGGGAGAACACTCTTCATGTTGACCCAGCCCAGAAGACTCTGCCTTCTGCGCAGAGGAGATTTACCATTCAAAGGGGTCCCTCTTACCTAAAGGGAATGAATTAATACTTTGTCTCAGTGTTGACTGTTTTGATTCCACCTTTAAACTACACATGAAGACTTTGACTCGGTGACTGTGGAAGGCTGGTGTAGTCACTTGAAGAGAAATTAAGCTGTTGATAGTGTACTGTGTTCCTAAGGACGTGCTTTGCTATTCAGTTTTGAGGAAATCTCAGTTGAGAATTAATCTTTGTATTAACCTTCAAAATAATACTGTCTTCATATCTGGATGCCTAGGCACAGAGACCTGGTGCAGTCTTGAAGCAAGTGTAGGATATTGAGAAGGTTTCTTACAATCTACCACTTGAACCGTAAGAGAACTCTGAGAGATAAATGTTCCTTCTGGGCTCTGTGTGTATTGATATTTTATTAAACACCGAGAAAACAATCTGTCAAACTAAGCTTTCAAACTGTGCGAAGAAGAAGTAACCATATGGTTAGGAATTTGTTTGATGCATTAAACTCCCTCTCATCAATATAACCAAGAAAAGAAATAAATAATGAGGCCATCATTACAACTAAACTGAAAACATAAAACAGTTGCTGCCCTAAGCTTATAAAATTTCTGAGTTCTGCTGAAGCCAATTGTTATCTATGCGATGAAGACTCTGAAATAGTCTGAAGAGAGAGGAGACGGGCACTGATGAAAGTCTCCTTGGCATGTACCCAAGTGGGGTTATAGTTCACATTTATACCCAGCACACCCAGGTCTGAATATAGTATATGGTGTCTAATCGAACTAATTGTGTAAACATATCAGGGAATATTGTTAATTCCTGCATCAAGTCCCTAGCCTCAGATTCAGCTGTCTCCTCTCCTTTAGAAAGATGGTGTGATCTGTTTTAAATGCTTCAAGTGATGAAGAATCTGCCATGTCTTGTCTTCTGTGCTTTTGTTTGAATAGGGACATCATAAAAAAATTATAAAAAGGGGGAACAAAGATAACTGTCAGCACTTCGATTTATATGAAGAGTTTGAGTATGTCCCATTTTAATTCAGAGGTAATTATGCAAAATCCATTGGAGTTAAGCTAGTGTGAGCATCAACAAAAGGATCATTACAACTTTTCCTCCTGATTTTTCTGTTATAGATGTACCGAAGTTATAAAAGGAGGTCTCTTTGCTTACTCCACAGAGTGAATTAAAATGATGTATTTGGTTGTGTAGTTAAATTTAGAGAAATAGATTTTATTCTGCAATGCATCCAGGTTATCTGAGAATGTGTTCTGACAGTTTATTTTAGCAAAAGAATAATTGAATTCCCCTAGAGTGTTAGCCTGGGGATTGTATCAGTTGTGCTGAATCAATTGAATTATTGAGGCTATGCATTGCATTAGCAATGCTTGTGCAGTACAAATCTTCCAAAGGAAATTATATTTCTTTTCAGCTTGATATGCAAAATCTAAGTTTATTTCATGATAGTCAAATAACCTTCTGTGCTTAAACACCTGCACCCACTCAAGCAATTTTAAACCTGAATTTTAAACCCGGTACTGATACTTCACAGTCTGACACTTTAAGGTGTTGACACGGGTCATAGTGACCATCTTCCATGCCTAAAGTTGCAGAAATTGCCCAGCAATAAAAATAAGAGTGAACTGGAAAAAAGGTGTTTTCAAAGTGGCAAGTCTGATGTGAAGCATTGCTCTTCCTTATTGCTGATTTAAAATACAGCAACAGGTTTTCAGTGGTGGACTAAGTTAACACTGATGAAGTAAATCCAGAGATTTTTTTTTTACCTAAATTTATCACACTCCTGTATTTGATATTGTGAATGGCAAAATAGCCCCCAGACACAAAGTATATTCTGTAGCATAAATACCTCTGAAGGATTCACATTCAGTCAATGAAAGAGAGTAAGACAAGTCATCCCTGTAGTAAGAGTGTTAAATTTCTCGATTAACAGAAGGGCCGTTTACAGTGCAATGTTGTGAGAACATATTTACATGCTGAAGACAGTGGGGTAATACTTGATAGTAATTTCTTGAAGGTACATCCAATGCCCTTTCAACCTAATCCAGATAAACAGGTTATGAGACATCCTAAATGGATTAAAAGTTGCTTATTATTAACTGCAGGAGAACTTCTACTGAATTTAGACTTAGCTTAACTTTGGGTTAAGCTCTAGTTTCATTTAGCTCTAAGCTTCAGAGTTACTTGGTCTCCTGGCTTTTGTTCATAATGGAAGTGGCATGGACCTTAAGCCACTTAAACTGTGGGCCATTCTGTCTGTCACGGAAGAGCGTGGGGTCAAAGAGGAGGAAGGAGATGCTAAGGTTTGTCTTTCAGTTCTGTAGGGATTTTGAAGAGTGAGGACTACTGGGAGCATAAGCAAGAGCTGGCTTTGGGCTGTTGAACTCTATTTTGTGAGTGTCATCTGAAAGGTGGGGTAGGGGTGCAGTTGGGAGGGGCTGGTCCACAACGTTCACTCAGAAGAGCAGAACTCTCTGAATGCTGTTTCTGTGACTGGCGAAAGCCAGCATTGCCTTGTGGTGCTGCTGTCTTTGCCTGTGGGAAAGCAAGCTGAGAATTTCGCCCAGTCAGCCGTAGCATTGGATTTTGGCTAAACTACCAAAATTGAGTCCTGCATGAATCCCATGATTCAGGAATCTCGGCTTTCTTTTCTGATACTTATTTGACATTAATTTCACCCTTGTCTGTGTTACACATTGTTCTGATATAGACAAGCTCTTGCTCCTTTTAGCAGGTAGGTGTTTCCTCTTGAAAAACACACTGAGGTTAATGGTGAAACATTTTAAATTAATGGGGTTATAAGGTAATTTAAATACACGAAAATTCATGAGTTACTAAGCTCTTATGAGCAAATTTAGGGCTCTGTCCTGTTCTCATTCCAATCAATGAAAAGAGTGTTATAAAATTATGTGAATAAATCTCAGAACAATTGGCAAAGCTCCTGGCTTGCCTGCATGAGGGAGGTAGTGCACAGTACCCAAAAGTGTCAGCTCTGAACTTACAATCCTATAGGCATGCCAAACACATTCCTCATGGAAACCCTTTAGTACCCATTACCTGCAAGACATTTGCAAAGCAGATAGAAACATTCTTTGCACAAGATGATTCTTGCTGTGCATTAAGATTATATATTTGGTGTGATCGTGATGAACATACAGTTGAGTGGCAAATCCATGCCCAAGGCTATGACATCCCAACTTCCTTGTGGAGGTAACTCCTAAGCCATCTTGGGCTTGGTGCACAGTATAGTTGTTTACAGGGAAAATATGCTCACTGTATAAAATTGTTTCCTTTTCTGTAAATTCAGAGACTTAACTATTGCACATTAACTTTTTTGTGTAGGCAAGACCATAATTACATTTTAAACCATTAATTGTCTAAAGTCATAAAGGAGCATTGTGGTTGGAGGAGATTGTTGAACTCCAATTGGCATTAAGTAATTTACTCTAATTAGTCATATTCTAGAGGATGAAAGAAAAACTTCTCATAGTGAAGCTTCTAAATTGATCAGTGTACTTAATCATCTGTGCCTTTTTTCCCAAACAGGCAGGAGAAAAACATTATCACCCAACGTGCGCACGATGTGTCAGGTGCAGTCAGATGTTTGCAGAAGGAGAAGAAATGTATCTTCAAGGTAAAAACAAAATCAAACAAAACCCAAACCAGTAACATTTGGTGTAACTGGCAGCAGTTGGCAGCGTTGCCCTCTTGCCTGTACCTGCTATCATGCCTGAGCTATCTTGCACATACTCTAGCTTCTTAATTACCAAAGAAAGTGAAGAATGCAATGTGTAGGCTAAGGAAAAACACAACCAAACCCTTGTTGCTTCTTACTCACTGATTACTTCTCTCTCAGTTCAAATCCAATAGCAAGTGTGAATCACAGAAAGGATGAGTGGTAGCAGTTATTTTATGCAGATGGAAGTACTTGACAGGGAAGATTATAAGAATTTCCATTTACTAAAAAACTGTGATTTTTCTGCAGTGATAAATGGTCCAGGTGAAAGTTAACATGCACGCAGGGACAGCAGGTTCCCTAAAGCTGCTGTTGCGGTCCTAAGACTAGTTCTGTGCCCGTTGTCCATTTGGGTATGAGGGCAAAATCCAAAGGCCCTTACCTGAATTGCCTTCAGTCAGACCTAAGTGCCCTCAAGAGGGTGGAGCAGAGGAAGCCATGGAGCTGAAGCCCTTACCACACAGTATGCCTGTACCTTATGCAGCCGTAAGCTTGCACAGGAGAAATTCAGTGTTTCTTGTCAGGGAATTTCAGTGCTAATAGAGAAGGACTTGCATGATAATTTATTCCTTGGAAAATAAAAAGTTATTTAACATAGATATGAGCTAAAATCTATATTTCATATGTAGCAACTTTTAGCTGTACTAAACTGATTAAAGAAAACAATGTCTACACGGTTAAATACAGGGTCGGACAACAGAGAAAACGAAGGCTTTTGCATGTGTCTTTGGCTGACAGTATCTTTTCAAAGGAAAACAGAAAAGAAAAACTCGTTGGGATGTGGGAACTGCCTGGCTGGTGTATTATCCTAAAATCATATGCTTGCCTAGATCTGTATTACAGCTTCACAACTGTCCACAGTTTTCTAGAAGCGTACTTTGAAATACTTCATAAAGCTGGAAAAGTTAGACTTTATCTAAAACACAACAGTGGTCTTAGTAAGATCTAATTATAATTTAGCACATCATTTAAAATAACAATTTTATTGTCACTTTGATTTGCAACAAGAACTAGCTCATTAAAGGACATAATGATCCTTGTCTGTGCTCATGGATTCTCCCTTAGGAGCCAGAAAATGCTGTGGCTCTTCCAATTGCAAAGTAGCTTAGCAGTACTAAAATCCCCTGGGAAATCAATGCTTTAAAAAGATATCAAACTACAAATTTGGTTTTAGATTTCAAACCCTCTGAAACTGTTATAAAGGTGGATGTTTGTTAGGTTTTGTGCTGATTTTTAGCTCAAGTAGTCACAAAGTATGCTCAGGTCCTGTTAATTTGGACCTGTCTGACTCACTTTGTTTTCTGATGCATGAGACACTCATAGCAGCCTACTTTTAGTCTTTCACATGAAGAGAGGTTTTCATTAGAAACTGATGCTAATTTCATAAAAGATCCATGATCAGGCATTTGGACTCCCTGGCCTGATGTGGTAGATAATAAAAAATGTCAGAGGCCAAGGTTTTATGATTTATTGTTCATCCTCTTATTAAACTACTGTAAAGTTCCTTCAGGTGTTTCATGTTCCTTAGCAGAAAATGAGTCATGGGTCGTCATCCAGTAGATGACTTTTAGGTGAAAGGACTCTCTTTCCTCTGTGTGGAAAAGTTTCTCACACAGTTTTGCTTGACCACAGGTAGGAGTAACTCAAAAAAAGTTGATTTAAATACTTCTTAAAACCATGGGGAAGATTTACATGAACTTACGCAGCAGTTGGGACAAATGCTTTCAGTAGGCAAGCTCAGGCCCACTTGCAATTGGAAGATAAATTAGCATTAAATTTAAAGGTATTATAAAGATGCATCTTAGTGGTTAAGTCCCAAAAAACTTCAGTAACTTAGTAAACATAATTTATCCGGTCTGTACTTACAGATAGTCTTTTACTGCTTGAGTCTGGGTTCATCTGGGTTATTTTTGTGAAATAAATTCTAATGATCTCCATCTGTCTTCTGGGAAATAGACTTTCTGTTTCTGTCTTGTTTCCAAAATCCACTGGTTAGAAAACTATCAAACTGCAGTGAAAACAAAGCATTTCCAATAAACCTTCTTGGTGCTCTCCACCCAGGATAAACATTAAATATTTATAACACAAAGGTTCTCAGATTCCCATTTAGTCAAGCAGAAGTTGCACTATACCCCCGTTATTTAACTATGGAGAGCATTAGTTTCTGGCTTGTCTGAGCTCAGACTGGCATAAACATAAAGGTTCCTTTTTACTATTAAAATTTACAAATAATTTTTTTTTTTATTTTATATAGTTACACACATTCCATTTCCATTGAACACTGAGTATTGAACATTATGTTCGAATTTTTTAAAATATTTTTTTACCTTTGTGACTAATCCAAAGATATTAAGTTTCTTTCTCACACTTGATGTTTACTTTTATATCTCTAGACTTCATAACCCTCTCTTCTGTACTTACATGCAGTAGAGAATTGGTTCATTCTGTATTTTCTGCTTCTTCCAGGATGGATATTCCCCTGAATTTGGACAGTTCTTAGTCTTTTGATCTATGAGAGACAAACATGTAGGAAGCATAAGATCAGTACAGTGAATAATTCAGGAAGACTGGATTTTCAGCTAGTGTTAAATGCCACAATGCTGTGCCATCCCATCACAGTGTGCTACTTAGTATGACCTGAGCCAGACTATTGCAAGAATATGAATAATAAGAGTACAGAAAATTCTAACTACGTATAAGGAAAAAAAAAATACCATGAGAGTGTAACAGGTTGCCCAGAAATGCTGTGGGATCTCCATCCTTGGAGATATGTAGAACCCAACTGGGCATAGCCCTGAGCTGCCTGCTGTGGTGGGTCCTGCTCCGAGCATGAGGTTGGGCTGGAGGAGCTTCAAGATCCCATATCAACCTTCCTAGGACTCGGGTTATGATGTTAATCTCACATATTCAAGTACATGTAACTTTCTGAAGTGCACTTAGTTTTTAAAATATATGTGATCAGGCTTACTGTTATTGAGAAGTTGTCAGTTTTAGCTTTCAAAGTATCTGTGAAATGGTGACTGCCATGGAATCAGCCAGTATGCTGTATCTTGGAAAACCTTACAGGAAGGTTTAATAAGGTTCTTATTAAACTGTTTAAGGTGCTTACTGGGGAACTGAATTAAACAGAACTTGAAATTTATTTTCCAGGTACATCCATTTGGCATCCAGTTTGTAGACAGGCTGCAAAGGCTGAAGAAAAAAACAAGGTAAAAAGACCATATCTTTACCCAGCGTTATTCCATTGTCATATTATTCTTTATCCCTTTTTTTTTGCAGTGGGCATGGACAGAAGGATTTGGATTTTTTTCACTCTTGTAATTTTAAGTTACAGAAATCTAGTAGGTTAATGTAATATAAATATTCTGCTTCTACTTAGTGATTAAAGCTACAAGTTCAGGAAAATGCTGACCTAAGAGTTACTTGTATAAACTGAATAAGGAAAAATGTAAAAATATGAATAAGAAAAAGCAAAGTTAATTTTTAATTTCTGACTGTTATGATGTGATCAGTGCACGACCTCTTCTCTTTTTATGTGGCTCTGCACTTAAAAGATCAGAGGACTTTCACTTTATTTGTTTTCACAAAAAAAATCTCTCCTTGGAATTTCTTTTTTATTATTTGTTTGCAAAATGTTGGCAAGCCAGCCCCAATTTAATTTAATCTTTGGCTTTAAGTACCTCCTTAAATTGGATGATTTGTGCATCTGTCTGTGTACAAGGGGAAAGGGGGGGAGTTCTGGCAACTTTGATAATGACAAGGTTAGCAGATAAATAAGCTGCCCCTAGGAAATGAAGAATTAATCTGTGGCTGGGGAAATGGTCTCTCTGAAGTGGTGGGACTGAGATGCAACTATCTCATTTAGTGTGGAGGCCAAGTATGGGGTTCTTCAATTCTGATGTTCCAAGTTGGTACCGTTGGTATCCTTGTTCAAAAAGCTCTGCTTTGATTCATCAAGGCTTGGATGGAAGGCTCAAGTCAGAACAGCAGGCAGCAGCTATAAAAAGAGTGTTTACAAATCTGGTGTGTTAGCAAGTGCAACTTTGACTAAATTACAGTTTTGAAAAAAGATTTGGTTTGGGCTTTGTCCTGGTGAATCTTGGCTGTATTTTTTGTACCCGTGTGTTTGAGAAGAGATTGCTCTGGTATTCTTCATGGCGAGTTATGAATATCAAATAAGTAGTATTACAGTATAAAATGTATTGTTTAATATATGTGTATTTAAAATTGTTAAAATACTTTAATAAGTGCTGCTGATTCAGCCTTATACTATTTAAGAGTATTTCAGGCTTCCTTAGGATTTTATTCAGGCAGAGTAACTGAAATTGCAAGCCTAAAACCCCAGGTAATTTATTGAAAATGCAGTAGGCTGGGGTTTTTTTCCCTCCTTCAAAGAAAGGTGATGGATAAAGTTGTACTGGGTTCATACTGGCTGCCTTTTACTCACAAAGGCAAAGAAAATGTGCTTGTAAGACACTGTGTAAAGGCTGACTCATTTATAACACATCTCTCTGCCCTGTCCCCAGCAGAGAGGAAGACATCTGTATCTGAAAGTCAGTGGGAGTTTTGCCTGAGTAAGGAAAAAAACCAGAATGGAGCTCAAAGAATTTTTCCAAGTCTAGTCTTTTTTCCTTTTCTTTAGGTTTTTCTTCTTTACACTTATTGTTGATAAAATAAACCAAGTAGAAAGGATACCATTTCAAAGAGGGTATTTCAAAACCTCCCAAAGAGAGTAATGGACTTTTCAACTTAACGTGTAAAGTTGGGAATGAGATATACTGATGGAGAAATTTTCTGGTCAACTTTTGCAGTTTGGTGTTTTTAGAAGTTATTTTTTTATACATTTATATAGATACATGCATAGAAGACAATTAAAGTAGGTGACAAAGGCAGAACGAGTAAGTGGCAGCACACTCCAGAACTTTGGATATGGAGTGGAAGGGAAAAAGAAGTTGTGGAAGAAAGTGAGAGCAAAAAGAAAAATTATGGGATAATTAGATTGTAAGCAGAAGGGATGAAGCTGGAAAAGACAGAAGAAATCAAAGTAGCAAGAGAAAGAATAAGGATTATCAAAAGGCATAAAGGAAAAAGAGGTAGGTGGAGGAAGAATAAAAATGCCAAGTATGAAGAAAAAACTGAACAGAAGCAATGGAATCAACTGGGATATGAGTTTTTATTGCAAAAGCTAGGAGATTATGTGCAACATGTGAATTGGGGATGTTAATAGGGGTAATGGATCATGCAGAGAATAAAGAGCACATATGAGATGTGGAATGAGCAGGTTTTAATCACCAGCAGGAGAAATGGGACAATTTGTGGGAGTAACTGAATAGCGTAAGGAAGCACGAAATCTGCAGAAGTACCTTAGAAAGATGAGACTCTACACTTCGATTGCAAAAGTTAGACATTTTTATGAATTACTGTCTTCTTAAAAACAACATGGCACCTCTAAGTTGAGGAAAACCCCTAAAAAAGAGTTAATAAATATAGGAGTTATTAAATAAATGTAAGAGTTATTAAATGTATTCAGCCAGGTGTGTTATATGTTTTCAGGTCATGCTACACTGTGTGATCTTAAAACACACTCTACTGATGCACATGACACAGAAAGAAGCTCTGAAGCTTTATCTAGGGAATCCTGAGGTTAATCCAAAACTGTCATTTGGCTTTAACAGGGTTTAAAACATTGAAATAGTGCAGTTTTATTAAGTTTTTTTCCCTACCACATTGGACCATGTGGACATCATGAAAAAGAAGCGTGGCTTGCATGTGACATAATGCATTGATGACGCTTTCACGTCATTTACACAAGTTCTAGAAAATTGCAGTACGTTTTAACTATGCAGAAGATCATGCAATTACACTGGCCATGTTGAATGATCATCTCAACAGCAGCCACAATTATTTCTCAGAAAATACTCTATTTCCATGCCAGTGTTTGCCTTGTCCCCTTGGACCTTCTTAGCTTGTCCAAGCCTCGGTGTGAGACAACTGAAAATGAAAGGGAGAAAATTCCCAAATGTTAGTCAGACATGCCAAAACAATTAAACTGAATCTTTTTTGTATGGACAAGTATCTCCACAGACTGTCTTGGAGACATCCATAGGACTATTTGGGCAAAAGAAGGTCTGTGGAAGGATAGTTGTGATCATTGAGTTTGTTTGCACGGCTAACACAGTACAGTAGAGATATATTCAGGTATCGCCTTTAAAAGTAAATATTTCAAGCAAAGGCTGGAGTAGTAGGAAGTGCTTCCTTGACCTGGCAGCTTAATAATGCTAAAAACCTTTTAAGGGTCTGAACAGTTGTAACCTCCAGTTGAGAAGTGCCAGCCTTTGGTGAGACAGTAAATAGCGGTCATTCAGAGTGTATGGAAAAAGATGTACTTTTTGCAATCAGGGACATACTTTTCCGTACATGGGAAACAGTATTTTATGATGAAATAATGTATCTGGGTAAAAGAGGGTATAAAACCATTGATTTCATAGTAAGATTTGTTTGAACTGCAGTTATGAATGTCAGATCTGTTTGCTCATGGTTAATATCATTGTGTTGCACAACCCTTTGCTATTTAAAAGTAATTATATTTTTCATCATAAAGGAATCTACCAAAAAGAAAGCAGTAAAGGTCTGTCACTCTGAAAGCCAGAATGATTGAAAACAGAGCAAAACCAGTTGAGCATTAAAATTAATCTGGTGGTGTTACAATCGGAGAGGGGAAAGCTAACCTATCGGGTGCCTCTTTCGTGGTGCTCTGCAGGATGTCGTGCTGTTTGCTATGAGTAAATGGCACGGTAACGTGACACATTCCAGAAGGGATATAGATTGGTTTGGTGGTAAAACCTTAGGGTTAAAATCCTGCCACCATATCATCTTGTGACCCCAGACTCAGAGATGCTGTAACTTGACCTGTCCTTGATAGTGCCCAAATGCTGTCCTGGCAGCCCAGAAGTGCTCCAAGCCACTTCATTCTGAAGGGAGGGGAAAAGAATGTAAGATCACTTTTGTATTTCCAAAGGTCAATTTGGTTGAATAAAGGTGTTCTTTCATTTTTAGTTCTTTGGTATACCTGTATGTTTTGAGCTCGCTGCAATATGTAATTTTTGAATGGTAAAGGTTAAATTAAATGAAATGTCTTGCATGCTCTTTTTGAAGTAACAGTTATGTTTTTCTCTCCCCCTCCTCTATTTCTTATCTGTTCCACTTCTCTTATCCTGCCATAGGAAACAAGGACTTCATCTGAGAGTATTATTTCTGTACCTGCTTCAAGTACATCAGGTTCCCCAAGCCGTGTGATCTATGTGAGTATTTGCCAGTGAAATTTGTTCTGTGGGATGAGGAAAATCCCGTGCTTCCTCCCACAGTTTAGCACTTTTGTGGAAAGCTAGTATCTCCAAACCACTGCAATTGGCAATTCCTCTAAAACAGAATTTACTTTCTCATGCTTAAAATGTTTGAATACTGCATTTACCATAAGAGAATTCTGGCAGTTTCCTGTTATTTTTTGTGGTGTATTTATAGCACTTACATTACCACTAGAGCTGGTTTATACCAAAGGATGCAAAACACCACAGTGCTTTCTAAAAAGAAAAGTTTGAGTAAACAGTACAACCCACAGGTAGATTACAAGCCTAGATTTGAACACAACTTGTCTAAATCGAGCTCTTGGGCCTGCATCTGATTGCTTATGAAAATACTCGTGTGTGTGGTTCAGGACTCGGGCTTTGACAAATGCCAGTCCCTAACCTCAGAGGACCTTTGATGTGTTTATGGTCTAAGAACTGCTAGCTCTGGAAAGCTCACAGAGAGGATTTAAAATAGCAAGTATGATAAAAGCTTGTGCTAAGTTGTTTGGTTTTTTCCAATACCAGGTGTACCTTCCTTGTCATAATTGCTCCAGGTAATGTTCATGGCCAGATTTTCAAGGCTACTGCCAATAGGTAAAAAGTATCCACAAGCGTGGCATGTTCATGCAAACACCTCTTGGAGATCTTCAGTATTCCAGGGCTATTCTTTGTCCTGTCCAAGTATCCCTCAGGTAGGCAGGTCATTCTCATCTGATAGGACCATATGCAGAGGAAATTGCTGGAGATGTGATTGACTGGCAGAGAAGTTATTATACAAAGTTTAAGGGCTTTTGTCTACTACATTGAGACAAGCAAAAGAGTGCCTTGGAGCCAAACTTGTCTTTTTTCTTCAAGTAAAAATTATTTTGAATGCAGTATACCCTTTATCTGAGTAAGAGTGAACGAAAGTGGGGGAACTGCCCCTTATCTAAATCCTCATCAGTTTTTCTGAGTTCTCCTTCCAGTAGAGCTCCATGCTGATGGTTACCAGTGGTATATTCCCAGTAAAAAAATGTGGTTGCCTCAACTCCTATGAGGACAATTTGTTGTGCTAGGAGCCTGTTACTATGTAAGCGCTTTCTTTAGCCAGATGGTCTGTATCTCTCCAGCCATGCACCACTTCATTGTTTTTAGAATGAGCATTTTTCTAAGATTTGGATGTTTTTAGTGACATTTATGAGAGTTTTAGACATTGCTGTTTTTCTTGGTGTTTGTGATTACAGTTTTAAACCTACTTCACAGGCTGTTAAAAGTCAAGGATGACACTCCAAACTCTTTCTGCTTTTTTCAAAGGATAGCATTATATCAGCACACAACTCTAATGTTTCTTACTGTAATATACTTTAGAGGCAGCTGGGACCGTGAAAGAATAAACTTGTCTAGCAAATATGAGTCAATTAGGAAAAAACACTCCCCAGAAGTGTGCAAGTTCTTACTATCTGTCTCTCATCTCTGACTGCTTAATTGTCAAAGCTGTGAGACTGATTAAATTCTGGTTTTGCTTTTACAAACAGGAAAGTAAAAAGAATTAAAAACACATTATTGGACTTTCATATTATCAAAATGATTGTTTAGCTATCTTTTGCAGCTGTTTTCTATTACATGAGTGTTACGACATACAGACATGCTCAAGATTTGTCTGGGGTGCTTTTGTGATTGGCTTTACCAAACCTAAATTTGTGCTGCTACTGAAAGGCATGTTCCACCCACATGTGGCCCTGTCCCTCTCTGGCTATCTCCTTTTTGGTGCTACTACTAGTGAGTACAGAGGTATTATCAGTCAGATTTGAGACTAGATTCAGCTAAAAAATAACCCAGGGAAAACCTCCGCCTAACCAAAGAGGCAAAAAAAGGCCCAGCTGTCTAATGTTAACGTAGAAGGCAGAGTAGAGCATGAAGGTGCACACAGGACAGACGCTTTCAGCAGTAGCATGGATTCAGATCATTAAAACCAATAGTGAAACTGTACCTTAATAACTGGTGAGGTCTGTGAAGTATCATGTTAGACAAAAGAGAGTTTAGAGAAAACGGTTAAAGCTTAGGAACCGTGAGTTTTCAGTGCTCATATTTTCAAAGTCATCAAGTCAGAGCAACACAATCATTCTGAACAACACACCACCGCAT
This sequence comes from Rhinoptilus africanus, assembly GCA_013400135.1. NCBI lineage: Eukaryota > Metazoa > Chordata > Aves > Charadriiformes > Glareolidae > Rhinoptilus > Rhinoptilus africanus. The sequence goes on from VXBO01014521.1 coordinate 869,883, forward strand.
GGAGACGTGTTCCTGGGTCATGGTTGAGTGGTCAACTAGGGAAAGATGAAGAAAGTGTATTTTGACTAAACCTGAATGTGACTCATACAGACTGTTTACTAAAGCTGTCCTTTTTCTCTTCTGTTGATACAAGACTTTGGTGTCTTCTTGCACTGAGAGAGTTTGTCCTTTGATGTTAATGGGCATCTTTTCATTGACTTCAGCGATGACTGGATAATATCTAGACTGAAATTTACCTGAGTGCAGGCGTGCCCTCAGAGTCCTAAATACCACTTAAAAATTAGTTAATTTCTAAATTATGACATTAAATAGGGCTTAAATAAAAGTCCTTTTTATACTTAGCTAAATTTCATGAAGAGGGAATTAGGAGCTCCCTGCAAAGATATAGCTACCTGGGTAGCGTAGGTTAGGTTACATAGCTGTGTTGTCATACTAGGAATAGAAATCAGGTTATATTTTTATACAGATCATATTTGCAATTATACAATTGTAAAGTTACATATTCCAAATAAAACAGATATTCTAAACTCAGAGCATGATTTTAACAGAATCCAAAATACCAGATTATTGAAGAAATGACTTAAAACCTCTTACCTGTCATTTGAGCCTTCCCTAGCATATTTGAATTCCTCTCACATATTTGAAAGTGGGTGAAACAAATAAAATAGAAAACAATGTAGGCTGAATGTTTGTAAAATTGAGTGTGTAGAAAGCAACTGTATCTCTATCTCTAAGGTGGTTTTTCATCCAAATTTGCCTACGTTTTGGTATTTAAACTGAAAGGAATTGCGTAACTGAATGTTTTACTCCTGATGGTTCTGAAGTCTAGGGGGAGGATCTCAAGTTGCACTTTTACATTCTACATGGAGAGATAGGGTCTAAAATTACTGTAATTCACTTTTAAATATTCCCAATTAAGAATTTCTTTGGGTTCACTAGAATCATCTCCACAACTCTGTGTACCTTAAAAAAGAAATTATCACAACCTTCTTGGCCTTCCTTGTAGGTACAGTGCTGCCCAAAGTCTCTCTGACTCCTCCTTATCCTAGAGTGACCTATCCCTGCATCAGAGCTTGCCACTGGCTTATGAGTAGGGAGGTACTTATTTTCATTAAGGGGCTATTTCATTGCTTTTTAATTTCTTAAAGGAGCAGCAAGGAAGGTGAGAGTTGTAGATCACTGAAGAATCATATATTTGATTAAAATACGGTTTTTTCTTTAGTTTTGAAGATAAGAATATGCGATGGTTATGACTGCTTCATTCAACTTTCTTAATTAAGAGGAATCTTCCTCCTTTCTATGTTGCTTATGCTTGCACAAATTCTTGCATTGTTTTAGAGAAAGGGATAAACGAAAGTTGTCACACTAAATTTCTCCTGTATGATTAACCTAATAGAAAACTTCCCTGGAAAATCTCTCGAGCTTTTCTTAGCTCATACTAAGAAAATACGTAATCACTGCACACATAAATCCTGGATACTTTCATATTTTTGCATGTGGAAAACATTATTATATTTTTATAGCTGGTCATATGGAGATTTTCAGACAATGGTGAGCTTCACTTCATCATTTTGTTGCCAACAAAGAGCTTATCATTCTGCAAAGCCTAAATGGGGAATGAGACAATTACATTACCCATTTCTCTACTCTCAATGTGGCCAGCTTGTCATATCTGCAAGACAGTACTGCTGGATATAGTTTTGGTGCACGTTGCCATTATCCTAAGGATAATCTGTGCAAATGTAGTATTTTGTAATTATATTTTTGGAATAAGCATAGTAAAAGGAGAATGGGGAGCGACACAGCCCTTTCCCTTTGTTGGCTGTGTGAGTCTCATGAAAGGGTTTGAACTTTCCTTACATGGCATCTATGATCTTCCAACTAATCCAGCATGGTGCAAATCCATCATCTGCTGGTTTGCGACCCATAATTAAGGGCTATTTAGACAGAGTTAGGAAAGGAGGTGAAGCTGTGGGACACAGCTGAATGGCAAAAATTAAAGACCTGACTAATGTTTTTCAGCATCTGGAGAGTATATGTTGGAAATACTTACCTGATTATTCACTACTGTTTATGGTAGGGCAGCCCTGCACACTGAAACCACTTTAAAGGGAAGGGCATTTTGCCTGAAAGGCATTACAATATCTGTCCCCTGTGTCCCTTTGTGCAGCTAGCAGTAAGCAGGATATAACCAGGGGACCTGGAATGATGCCATGCTACTCCTATTAGCCTAATGTATGTGACAAAAGTAGAAAGCACTGGTATATAAAAAGAAAACAGCAATAATACTTAGCATTGCAGAGTAAATATAAGAGATTTATATGTGCACAAACAGAAAAAGTGGTTTATTATTATGATGATGACTTTTCTACCTACACTTACCTGTCCTTTTCTGATTACATCCTGATCATATTCTTTCTTATTCTCACTGCTTTCTTTCCTCCTTTTCTTAGGCAAAGCTTGGAGATGAAATTCTTGACTACAGGGATTTGGCTGCTCTTCCTAAAAATAAAGCCATCTATAACATTGACCGCCCAGATATGATCTCCTATTCTCCATATATCAGTTACTCTTCAGATGACAGGCATAGTTACGGGGAGGTACTGAAACATGGGTATTTTTTTCACTGTGAATTTGAGATTTTATGTGCATCATTAAACATGTTGCTGATCACTCTTAGAAATGTTAATAATTTAAAAAAAAACTCTAACTTTTATAACTTCAGTAAATTGAGTCATGTCATTCATTCATTCACAAGGCCTTCCAAACAACAAGTGAGATGTTCATTTCACTTTTTTAGTTTGTGGAAATTAAAGAATTGCTTTCTGTGATCGTTTTCAAAACAGATGACATGTAATTAAAGTATGTTTTTCTATGAGAGGCGTTCTACATGCATGTGGTAAGAAACAAGAGCCATTGCTAATTATAATGCAAAAATCAGAAGCGAAGCCAAATGTCTGTCATGATTTTTAAATTTTTTTTTTAAAGTGTACCATGTTATTTTGGTAACACAAGAATGGTATCACTTTCCTATGCACAAATATCTTTTAACTGTCCTTTACTAAAGTTCATCCTCATGTCATGCATGCATTTCAACCTATTCATATGCAGAGCTAATATTACACAGTTCGTGCTAATGAAATCTAATTTAACATAACCTTACTAATACTAATTCTATTTTTCTGTGAAGCATATTTGGATATAACTCCTGTCATGCAAGTTAGCTTTTTTCCCTAACCTTATCTACCTTTTGTTTGAATATTTGATTTCTTTTATAATTTTAGATACTTTTTTACAAATCAAACCTCTTGTGTATACTAGGCATACTATCAAGATATGTATGGTCTATAGAGAACAATTCAGACTTCCTTTCTAGGTGTAAGTGAATGGGTAGAAATAAATACTGTAAATAAAAGCCATACTGTTTATAAAAGCCCCAGTCCTTCTATCACTTCCACCTTTTACACTTAATCTACTACTAAAGTCTCAGTACTACTCTCAAGTAACGTGCAGCACGTGTGTTAGATCTTGTACACTCTCTTCCAGACCCTCTCTATACAATGCTGAACCACAGTAGCTCTATTATACTGCATGCTAAAAGAATTAATATCGTATCTGGCAAAGGTTTTAAATGGTATTTAGGTTTCTGAACTCACAAAACTGAAAGCTGCTTCCTAGCTCTGAACCTATGAAGTATAAACTTTTCCTTTCTACGTCAGAATTTGTGGGTGCTGATAACGTTTGTGGCCCTTCTCAGCTGCCTGTTTCCATGCAGATTTGGCAGACGTGACACCTAGATTTGGCAGAGATGCATAAACTAAACAACCTTCTGCCCAGCTCCTGTGAGGACTTGCTCATTGCACCTGCTCCAAGGTGATGGTTGTAAAACCATCACACCCAGCATAAATCTGTGCTGCTGCTGGAGTGAGTTTCCCCCTGCCTGCCCTCAACATCTCCTTGGCCACTTGCTTCTGCTCCTCCCCTTTGCCAAAGCAAGTGTCCACATCACTTAGGTTTATTCTGAACCCGTGGCATGATCTGACTCCATGTCATCACTCAAAGGCTGGAGATCCCACAGGTGGGACAACTGCCTGATGGTGCAGTGAAACTGGCCATCTTGGTGGCAGCCCAGCCTTTGCTGGGACCCAGCGGCTGTGAACTGTGGGAACCTCAGCATCGCACTGTCAGGAGTGGGACAGAAGATAGTTGCAATTGAGCTGTAAAAGTAACAATCAACCAAAGAAATAAAACCACAGCAAAGAAGGCTGTTTGTCACCTGCTTTTAGTGGGTAGCTTAGTGGTGTGAGCACAGCTGCAGGGGTTTATTCAGACAACCCCCTAAGCCCATAGAGCTTAACAGAAGATAAAAGGGACCACATCATGAATGGGGCTTTTTCCCCTGGGGTGGTAGAAGACACATACAGTGTTTGTACCACCAATGCTGTCTCAGGTAGGTCTGTGCTGATGTAGGCATTTGTGTCAGCAAGACTTCAGTGATACCTTCAAAAATAAAAAAGTGGGGTCAAGTAATCTGTTTCTAGGTACCTAAACCAGGAGGGGATGTTGGGCTGTGCTCGCAATCCAACATGCATGTTTTTGTGATGCTTCAGATATGTACATCCTTGATACTGCCAGGGGAAAAAATATCATAGCATCACAGAATATCTCAAGTTGGAAGGAACCCATAAGGATCATTGAGTTCCTGCTCACAAGTCGTTCTTGAAGTCTGACAGGCTTGGTGCCATGACCACTTCCCTGGAGAGCCTATTGCAGGGGACCAACCACCCTCTTGGTGAAGAACCTTTTCCTAATGTCCAATCTGAACTTTCTCTGATGCAGCTTCATTCCATTTCCTCATGTCCTATTGCTGGTCACCAGAGGGAAGAGATCACCTCAGTGAGGTCAACCCTCAGCCTTCTCTTCTCCAAGCTGAGCAAACCAAGTGACCTCAGTCATTCCTAGTAACTCTTGCCCTCGAAGCCTTTCACAGTCTTGGTTGCCCTCCTGTGGACACACTCTAATAATTTGATGTCCTTAGGTTGAGGTGCCCAAAGCTGCACACAGCACCCAAGGTGGGGCCGCAGCAGTGTAGAGTGGGACAATCACCTCCCTCAGCTGGCTAGTTATGTTGTGCTTGATCCCTCCCAGGACAGGGCTGGCCCTTTTGCCTGCCAGAGCATACTGTTGTCTCATATTTAACTTACCATCGACTCAGACCCACAGATTTCTTTCTGCAAGTCTGCTCCTGGACTCCTGTTCCCCCAGTTTGTACGATGTATATCCTGTCTTCGGCATTTCAGCATCCTGGCTATACCTGCAGCCGCAATAGTTTCAGTAGATTTCTGCTCAACTAACCAAGTTTAGACTTTAGTTTCGAAAGGAAAACGAATGAACAGCAATTTTTCAAATTACATGACGTTTAATTAAAAATTAAATAGTACAGATATTTTTCTTTCCCTTAAAGGAGCCAGCTCTGAGAGCAACAAAGTTCCAGTCCAGATTTAACAAGGGCTTGGGTCTGGTCTCAGGCAGTTGCTTTAAATGTGAGTTTCCCTTCTGGCAGCACTCTCTGTGGTACAGTACCACCCTCACCAGACTCAAAGGTTTTGTAGTAAAGCAATCAAGAAAAGCTTTATATGAAATTATTTATATCTTATTCCTTATTTACATACCTAAAAACAAATAAAAAAGAAAAATTGGCCTAACTTAATTGACAGATGTTTTTTGTAACTGTATTGTGTTATACATGGATATTGTTATTTTAAGAGTAGTTCTTCTCACAAGTAACATCATGCATGAATTTGTATCACTAATTTGTTGTGTGTTGCTGTTTGCAGTCACCTCAGTTGCTCTCTCCAACACCTACTGAGGTAATCCCCAATGCCTTTGTACTCCTGTTCTGACCCATTTTGTGTGATGCGTAAACCTGGTCATATTGATAACCAGCAAAGTCTGAAGTGCGGGGTTTGCCTCCTGCCTCTACAGTGCATGGGAGTTTATGTTTTTCACAGTGTTACTTGTGTTGAATACGTGCTCTGCTTCTGGATTGTCATCTGTATGCATCTACCTCCACTGTCATCCATGTTTCTGCTTTCCAAAATAAAGGTTGTATTGTGGTCACTTCTTCAAGCTCTACTAAATAAATTACATTGGGAAATATGATTTAAGTTTACATTTAAAGCTGCCAGCATGAGTTGACTTAAATTAATGCTTGGCATAGCTTTCTCTTCTTTTCATTTTATTTCTTTATTTCACAAATAGTTAATCTACTTATACTATTTGTGCACACAAACTCTTAAATCATTTGCACATACCTGAACTTCTAGGTTTGTGTATTTTCATGTGCATTAATGATTAAAGCAACTCATTGTTGCAAGAAACATCACCTTGGAAGCAGTGAAAGCATTTCACACAGCTTCCCGGATACAATTACATATCATAGGCCTGGCTAATTTTTCCATTATCCCAATTTTACATTGAGAACTGTATTGCAGAATTTCAGTAATAGTGGGGAATTGTGAATTTTCCTTAAGGTCTGTAAATCACCAACTGTCCCTATAAGCATTGGTTAAACAGAGAAGTCAACCAATAGAAATGTAATTTAATTGACAGTTTAAAAATAAAAACATGCTTTATTTAATATTGGATTTCATGAACTTGATTGGCTGTTCCTTACAGAGTCACAAAGTACACAAAAGGTAAGGTATGAAATAATCTATATGAAATTTTGGTGTGTTTTGGAATATTATAATGATTTCCTTTAAATTAGCTATTGGTTGGCAAATAGTCATGCTATTAAGTTCCAGAAGTGACACTGGTATGGAGGTTGGTGCTGCCATGTTTCGTGTTGTGTGAATTCTCCAGGTTATCTAGCTTTGCCATGCTTGCTGTCTTTCTCTAAGTCTATGATGAGGTGCTCAGGCATCATTGTCTGCGAGCTTGGCACCAGTTTTATTGCAGGGATTTTTATTAGAGGAAAATTCCACTTTATCATAGAACTGGACACATCATAGACCATCAGCTAACATTGTATGGTATTTAAATATCATTGTAAGACTTTCTAGATCTTGCTACGCTACTTGTAACTCTCTTCACAAGGGTTTAAATGGATATCAAGTAGCGTAGCTACTTTGGGAGGGAAACAGACTGGGCATAGAAGGGTTGGTGGCAGAATGCCTACAGAATGCTGCATGCTTGGGAAGGCATCAGTTGTTCTCCATTTTTGTATCATTTATTCTGAAATGGATATTAAAGCAATAGTGCCTCTTACCACTATACAAAACTGATTTTTCCATTTTTTAAAATGCAGTCTGGGGTGAGGTGGAAGGGATGAAGCACACTTGAGCCAGATGAGAAAAACTGATGGTGGGAAAATATTCTGTGTGTCCATAGAGTCAAGGATAATCCCAGAGAAGCCAAATGGGAAACTGAATTCACCTAAGGAGGAATGGATGGATATAATTAAGTTGTCCTGATAGGAATCTGGGAGATGATGGTGGGGATAAGTAGGATCTCCTGTGTGTTTAGATGATGGATGATCCTGTGGGAGTCACGCAGGTGCCTAAAGATGTCCCAGGATTCACGACAAGTGACCAGCACCTGGTATCGTGTAGCATATTTTCACTCTCTCCTACTGGAATAGGAGAGGAGAAGCATTTTATGGAGTGTGACTTTCCATAAGGGGGTATCTGCAAACTGCCTTGATTTGTTCTAGTTTGAAGTGAACTCAAGCGAATTCTTGCTCGTCTTAAAAGAAACCAGAAGTCTGAGTTTGCTTTTATAGCTAGTTTGCGGAAAGTAATTTCCAGACCTAATTCACTTAGTAATGCTTTTACTGTTAAGAAGACATGACACACAAATTGCAATTGTCATTTAACTAGCTATAGGGAGTGAGGGGATTGGAATGGGTGTACATGGTTTTAAGTGGTTGAAGCCAAGGTTTTAGTGGGAAATGTGTTGTATGTCTTGCTTTGCACAATGCTGCAGTATTAATGCTAATGCCATATATTAGTGTTTATATCAGTTACCTCACTAGCAATGGCCTAAGGTACATTGGGCAATTTGTACAGCCGATACAGTTGTTTCTGTGATGTAATGAAGCCAACAAATACTGATTTTTGTGTTGCCTGTAACCATTATGTATATGCATCCATTCATATGGGTACAAAGTGACCATAGTACTATCACGCTAAACTGATCTCATCTTCCACCCTCCATGTATGTTCAGAGAATTATACTGTCCTGCAAAAAACACTTCTACAGTGTTATATTCTTTTCAGATTACATTGTTGTTTTAAATTCATGTGTGTACTACCTTTTCTGCAAACATGACCGTCCTCTGATACCTGGCAAAGCTCCTTTGGTCACATTGCGGTGGAGGTGTTTATGGCTGAAAGCCACCTCATGTCATTGGGATTGCATGGAGCGTTATGACAGCATCGACTTCCATCTGCACAGCACAGAAATGTGCAAACTGGTACCTTCTGCATGTTTTAGAAGCCATTTCTCTTCCCTAATGACATATTATTCCTCTCTTCCTCTCAGGGTGACCAAGATGACAGATCTTTCAAGCAGTACAGGACGTCAAGTCCTAGCTCTGCTGGCTCGCTGGGCTATGGTCGCTACACTCCAACCTCCCATTCTCCTCAGCATTACAGCAGACCAGGTAATTGAAATGCAGCCTTATTTATTCTCTAGATTTTTCGACTACTTTGTCTTATGTTGTAAGTAGGGTAGACTGCAGTAGGCAGGGGTTTAAGGTGGAGTAGCTGTTCATTGCAGTGATTTATTTACTGTGAACAGTCTCGTGGGGAGAATGGAAACAAGTGCTTCAGGAATGAGCATCTGAAAAAATGAAAACAGGTATTCTAGAAAGACTGATTTGATGTATCTGTAAACAGAATATAGAACAGTTTAAAGGACTTAATCTTGGTCCAATCCTGCCTGAAGCTACACATTCAATCCACAGCTCTTTCATGGTGGGGCACGGTAGCAGTGAATTCACACAAAGCCAAGAGGGTGATTCAGTGACATCGTAGCCCTTCTTGTACTGCAGGGTTATGGTCCATATCTCCTCTTCACAGTGCAAGAGCTGGAGGAGTGACTAGTGGTTCTACTGGCTGGATTTTGAGGGCAAATTGCTTTAGTTGAGAAGCTTACAACAATGTTTATTGCAGCTTTGGGCTGTAGTGGCAGCTGTGTTCTTGTTGCACAGAGAGGAGGGATCACCTCTTTTTAGTCTCTGTATGGGAGCCCTTTACAAAGGCCTGTTTGTATTTGGGCATTGCACAGAGTTTTATCCTTAGAAATAATCAACTCAATTGCTCAAAATTCATTCCAATTTTTCTCCACTCCGACATTTGGGTGGAAAACACAGAGCATTTGTATTATTTTCTTGGTGTTTTTCATTTCGCTGGGGATACATTATAATTATAAACTAGTTTGGAAAATTGGGAGTTCTTAATCTTTCCAGTGGAAATGAAAATTTTATGGTTAACACAAATGATTTTTACAGGAATTGAATATTTGTACTACATAAAGTCTTTGATGAAGTGGAAATGAGACCAAGTATCAAAGATCTGTTAGAGAGAGGAAAGATTCATCTCTACTGAAGGTCTGGCAGCTGTGTCATGCTTAAGTTTAGCTGCACACTATTAAAGAAAGGAGGGGAAGACAAAAGAAATTCCAAATTAATTCTAATGTTTTACAGATTCGGTGAAAATTTAGAAGATAGTCACCATAATTGTCACTTTTAATAATTACCATTAGTCCTCAAAAATATGTTATCAGGACATTATTACAACAAAGCAAAGATGACTTCTGAGAATGTTTTTCAAAGTGCTCAATCACATGTCTAACTTTCAGAGCTTAAATTAGTCATGCACTTGAGTATCCTGATGCGTTGGAAACTAAATCCTGCCATTGTGCACCAGCGGCAGTGAGAACTGGACCCAGTCATAGCACAGTTCTCAGCAGGGACAAGGCTCTCCCCATTTCATTTCATTAGATCCATTATAAGCATATATCATTCCCTCTTGCAGCTTTTGAATTTGCAGATTTTTCCCTTGAGTGCAGCTATGCTTTTTGTGCTGCCTTTTCTGGAATATTTTCTGATGCGTTACATTATCAGTATTTTATATGATACCCTTTCTGTCTGCAGAAAGCCTCTATCCTTTGGTCAACCACATAGTATGGCCACTGTGATGGTTTTAGCAATAAACAGAAGTTTTAAATATAAACTATATGTTTTCTAAGCATCAGGAGGAAAATGTTCCTGAAAAAAAGGATGGCATTGTAATTTGTGGCTTTCAGTAAGTGAACTAAATAGTTTATTTTCACTTACTCTCTGTTGCCCCCAGCTGGTACTCAGAGTCTTGGTACCAGTAGCTGCATCTCCCTGCCCCAACACCCAAGCCCTACATCTACATTCAGGCATCATTACATCCCTTTCTTCAAAGGTAAGGTCCAAGAATGCAAAACTGTGCTGTGATACTGTAGACTTATTCAGATGTGTTTCACTTTTATGTCTGTGCAAGCATGGCTTCCACTTGGATAAAATTTGTCTTAATTTTGTGCAAGTGCTTTCTTGATGTACTGTGTAAGTTTTAAGAACTGAGTGGGTATGGGTTGTTTTATTTTTGCTTTTTTTCAGTGAGCGTTAAGTGTTTTTCAAAGGGATGGAGGGAAGAGATTAGGTTTTCTAATGAAAATGAGGGAGAGAAATAGTTTAAAATCAATTTGTTCTAAAATAGTGTTTACCCTATTTTGGTCATGCTAAATAAATATAACAAGCTTCTAGGTTGGATCCAACATTGGATGATCAGTTATCTAACCTTCTAACCTGCATTTAGGGGTTTTTCATATAATTTATTGCATTACCAAAAGTTATGCCAGATAAGCTGGTTAATCAATATACCTGCACTGATTAGCAAATAATGTTATAAAACAGAGTAAGTGATTCTAGTCTCCTTGCCATTAAATTTTTTTGCAGTGGATATTAACTTTTAATGACCTTCCTCTTGCAGATGTGAAACAGTAACAAGAAATGCCAAGAACTTTTGAGGCAAAGGCTGGTTTTTTTAGCTAGTTAGTTTATTGTCAGAAAGAGAAGACATTCAGCTACCACACGTGTCTTCCCCGAGTCTGTCCTCTCTAGTAACAATACAAGTGGGGAGGAGACATAAATGATGAATGCCAAACATTTTCAGTGCCTGTTCCTTGACTTTCATGTACTGTTTGATTTAATAAAGCAAAACTGTTCTTCTTGCCTTCGTAACCATTACAGAAAAGGAAGTGACTCTGCAGGAATCAGCCTTGCAAACTCAAATGAATAGCGCTCATCACCTTTGGAAAAAATAACTCATGCATCTTCATTGGCCCCTAATACATCTAGAAACAGTTCTGTCCAAAGTCAACTGAATTTCACTGGTATAAGCAGGAACAGAATCAGGCTCAATTCTCACAAGTGTGATCCTTGAGAGAAATTTTTGGGAAGAAAAAGCTGATGAAATTAAACTGATTGTTGCCATTTGAAAATCTACCTGCAAAACTCCTTCCCACACCCTGGGGGGGTGGGAACATTTCTTGGAAGACTGGCACACGCCCTGGTAATCCCTGAGGCACTGCGTGAACAATTTTTTGATCTATCCTCTGAATTTGGGTGATATTATCCAACCGGATGTAGTGAGTAAGAAAAACCTCTTCAGTGTGCTGCAGTGCATGATTTCACTGTATGGAAAGCTCTTATTTGAAAGCCCACCTGCAGCTGCTTAGCAGCATTCCTGTTAAAATGAGTTTCTGTTGAGTGCTACCGGCTGTTGCTCACAGCAGCAGTGATTACTTTGTGCTGCTGTTTGGGGTAAGAAATCCTCAAGTAACGGCTCCTTGTGCCCAAACAATTATTAGTAGTGTGATCAAAATTATAATATTTTGCAAGTCTGCAGCTCTTTTTATCAAGGAGCTAAAATATTTTGCAAGCGGTAGTTTACAGTCCCTCACAGTTCTCCTGTGAGGCAGGCAAGCCTGTTCATACTTTTCCCGTAGATGTAATCCTGAGCCCTGCAGAGGTTGTATAGATTATTCACTGGTTTACACTGAGTTAACATCTCAGTCCGAAAGGAGTCAGAATATTTGCCCTCATCCTCTTCAAGTTCCCTAAATTCTTTTCTCTGAGTCACAGACTGTATTTTTTCCTTATCTCGAGAAGCCTTTTGAGGGCGTGAATGTGCTATTTTTTTTCTCTTCAAAGTGGTTAGTGTGGGGAGAGTAGGATTGTAGAAATTGTTGTTTTGTATCCAGACCACAGTTAATGTTGCCACTTCAGTTTTAAAAAAACAAAATCACGCTCCTTAAAAAAAATTTATTAAATCCCAAAATAATACACTGCTTAATAATGCTGGCTTATTATTTTTGTAAGAACAACACTCCACAGTTGTCATTAAAAATATTTCTTCAAGCTTTCAGGAGACAGAAATGTTACTACCCTAGGGAAATTAAAACAGGCAGAATCTTCCTTTTGACTTTACTGGGTTTGCATCATATTCTTTCTGAGAATTACACGGTTCATCATTTCTCCAGTGAAAAATATGGTTACTGAGTTCCTGTTCTTTCTTCAGTATACTGTAGTCTATCTCCCATGAAGTGTAACAGGATGAGCTGCTCTTTATCATGCAGACAAATTATGTGGTTGTGCTCGTTTAAGGATTTTTGTCTTCCAAATGCCTTCAAAATAAATCCTGTGGCAGCCTTGCTTTGAGAAAGCTTCACAGTTCACGCCCTTGCAAATCATAGGGTGTGATATTCCAAGTACCAGCGCTTGGTGTAACTCCTCCTCTTGAGATGATGGAGTCAGTGAGTGCACAGGCTGTGCTGAGCCCTACTGAAAATATGCTTACTTAGAATGTGGTGGAAAGTATCTTGCCTTTCTACAGGAGCACAGCTTCCAAAGCCCATTTCACTTGGCTTTGAAAGCTTGAGAAGAATTAGTCATCAAACTTCAAAAAACTTTAACGCACCATGTGCAGAGATGTTAAAGGATCCAGTTTCGGGAGTAGGCTCTGACATCTCCCTCATTAAGCCAGTGGTATCTGTTTGTTGTTCAATCTTGAACTTAGACAGCTCTTTACTGTAACTTGTTACCACGTCTCCCATCCTCCCAGATAAGATGAAAGCTGACTAGGAAGGAGATATAAACAATATGATACTTTTCCTGACAATCCCTTGAGAAGGGAGCATGGTCTGAGCTCTGGTCAGTTGGCTCCACACACACAAGGTTAAAAGAGCAGCCTACCCTCTCAGCAGCCAAAAGACACAAGGAAGTTTTTGTGGTTGACACTCAAGTTCAAAGTAAACCTTTCCAGATTCTTTCCAAGCTAAACAAAATACAGGGAAGAATTCATGATTCTGGTTTTTCGCTCTGCACTGACCAGTAGAGCAGATCACAGCCTGCAGCTCCTTGTGGCAAAAGACAAAACCAGAAGTTTGAAAAATATCTCTCTCGGGTAGTTTTATTTTCCCCTAGACCTTATTTGAAGTTCTTCATTGTATACAAGGCAAACCTTGAAAGAGACAAATTCTTGGCAAGTTTTCATTTTAGATATTTTTTTTTTACAGGCTAGATTAAATGACTGACTGGAGTTCCTACACATGAACTTTCTACATTGGTCTTCAGTTTGCTTTATTGTTAAATACATAAATTTTGTATGAAAAATGTAAAATACAACTGCTTTTTTGTGTTTGTCCAGATCAATGGCAGAGTTATAAATATGATTTAAATGTGCATCAGCTTGTATGAGTGGGCTGCAAGAAGAACCTTTTCCCTCATTTGATCCTTAATTCTTCCCTTTCAAGCAAGTTAGAGGTGATGGCTTTGCAAATCACTCCACCGAGGTGATCCTTGCATTGAGCAGTTCATGGATTTTCTGTCCCCTGGTACTTGTGCTTGCATCCTATTCTCCTACAACTGATTCCTCTCAATCAGTACTTCCTCCTGATTCCCCACTGACACTCTACCCCTATCCTTGAAGAATGACTCTCTATGTATGTACAATGCGAGCACCTTGGGATCACTGGTCACTGATTATTCATGCAAGTCATATATGAATATAAGGTTTTAATAATACACTAATTTTAAGTAAATGAGGAATTGCACTGTGAAAGTCACTTGACAACTTTCCTTTTCTTTTAAGTTAAAAAATTCTAAAAGTAACATCATTTTGGGATGAAGATTTTTAAGGTTATTGGAGTTTTAAAGGACCTTACTTAAATAAGTGTCTATGACTGGTCTTTGCATTCAAAATTGGAGTGATGTCGTGGCTTCTTCCACCAAGCATCGGGGCAGCAAGCAGTAAAGAAAGAGGGAATTAGCAAATGTGCAGTGAAAACCTCTCACCACTTCTTTCCTTCCAAAGACAAAGCAGGAATCAAGAAACTGAGTAATGGTGTGGTTCCTTGTCTGAGGACAACTTAACTGGTAGCTGGTGGTGATGCAGCAGACTTTTAGTAATGCCATAATCCTTCCCTTACTTTTTATAAAGGTCATAGGCTATCAGCATCTGCAGTTGTAATTTCACTTTCTCAACTGCTCTGATTACATTTTTTTTCAGAAAGAAATCACTGTTATTGAGTACACAGTGACAGTGGCTGAATAGCGTTCGAGTTTTAATTTTGCAACAGCTATGAAAATAACAGACACAGAATTTGGAACAAATTTAGAATTGTCATGAGATACACAGCATGCTCTTCTGACCTCTTCTGGCTTGCTTTTCCTCCTGTCGAGCTCAATGGCACTACCTAGTTGACTTCAGTGGTGCGTGTCAAGGCTGGCTTTGGTGACAGACCAATGACCATGCATCCACTGCTTGTCAAGAGAGGCAAGGGTTCATCAGAGGCCACCTCCATGGGCATGGCCTGGGCAGTTATGGTAATCCAGTAGTTTTATGGTTATAAAATTTCCGTCCCTGAAGGATGAATTCAGTTAGAGATCTAGTGCTCTGAGCTGCTGCACTTTCTTTACCCCTAAAAACTTGCTGCAATTTCATTGTTACTAGCCATTAAATTTGTGCTCCATCCACACTAAAACAATAACAGCAAATTAACAACCATTTTATGTTAGAATAAATGTCATGTTTGGCTTCCAGTTGCTTAACAGTGCTGTAAATTATATGGATTTTACAAGTCCCAAAAAAGTAGAGCTTTACTTTTTTGTTTGCCAAGCAGCACTATAATGCCATAGAGTGTGCTTCAGGGAAATTAGCTAAGAGGAAATGAATGGCACCTACTGAGCATTTGACAAAACAAGTGGGAAAATGAATACGGATCAGTCCTATGTATATCTTGAAATTTGGTGAAGTGACTATGGCATTATAGATTCATGACTTGATAATCCAACCTTGTTTGCATAAATATGCTGTGGCATGTTACCTGTGGGAAAAGTTTGCAATTAAGGACCAAATTTCAACATCTGTTTTTGTCGCTTATGTATGCGGGAATATTTGACTTAAGCATAACATCTGGGTTTTGGCCTAGTCCTGCTTTGAGATGATTTGAAAACTACTGAATGATTTCATTACTAGTTTCAGGGGTAGACTATAAGCCATAGCATTAAACTTTTCAAAAACTTGATTGATAGATTATTCTGTTACAGCTATGCAAAATACATTACAAGATTGTGGATGTTCTTTTCCTTTTATTTTCTTCATTAAAATGTTGTTAGAAGAGAAGCATTAGTTTCAAAGTGGGGCAGTTTAATCTGATATTATATATCAGATATTCATTACTGATGAGATGTTTAGAGACTTGAGCCAATACACTGTGCTGAAAAATAATGGGTTTTACAAAGACCATATATTTAAAACTGTTGGATTAACAAGTCATTCTGAACAAGCTTTTATGCTTGAAATACTCTACTTTGCTTTCCATTTTTTCTTTTATCTGCTTTCTTTGCTCTTCCCCTTGGAGGCAGTGAAAGTGGTCGGAGCACTCCAAGCTTATCCATGTACTCAGACAGCAAATCTTCACCTTCTGTCTATCAGCAGGCTCCTAGGCATTTCCATATTCCAGGTAGGCATTCACTGCTTAGCTTTTGATCTTCAATTGCTGGCACCTGTTTATTCTCTTCTGAATGTAATTTTATCTTATTTTTGCATTGATTTGTGAACATTGAACTGCAAGAGAAGAAAAAGTTTGATAAGTGAAAATCTGTTAACTTGGTCCCAGAAATAAAAGTTAGAGCTGTGTGCTTGTGTATATAAAAAATGCATTAGAGGAGGCAGACAGTGACAAATGTTATTAAGCCTACAAAGATACAATTATTTATAGTGCCATTGCTTCATAGATCTGTTGAACTTGTGTGCAGGAGGGAAGGATGAAGGGGGTTTTGGTTTTGTTTTTTAACTTACCCATCAATTCTCTGAGTTAAGGAGTCATATCAGCATAGACTTTAAAAATAGCCGGAAGACTGTAGACCTCCAGGATGCCCACTGTGGTTGTGTTTTTGCATACGTACTATACTGTTTTCAAGTTCACATTCAGTCAACAAGCACATTAAATTTATGTCCACACTGTTTAGCTTTTTGACTGCTAAGCACATCTACTTGCTCAATGGAATAGTTTATTTATGTTTAGCTTCTGGGGTTAATGTTTCTGCTGAAGTTTGTAGTACGAAGTAAATCTGTTGTCTGTACAACATGATATGGGAACCCTGGACTGTGGTTCTGGGGGCTTTCAAAAAATTCCTCGAAGGCCAGGTTAGCTATACAACTCAAAATATAGACAAACTATAGAATTTCCTGTAAGAATATTGGGCATTTCCAGTATAAGCTTCTATATCTGAACATAATTAATAGAGAAAGTCCCTTTCTAACTGTGATTATTGTTGTCTGTTATCTGTATATGGATCTTATTTTAAGTAGTGACAAGTGTAGCCAGTTTCTCTTTGTTGTCTATGAAGTATATGTTAGTAGTACAGACATAACCACCTGTGTTTCAATAAATGGATGTCATTCAAGGTGTCTTAAAAAGTTTTGAGGGACTTAGGGGTGATTATACTGCAGCGGTGTAGACAATGTTTTAAATGTATAAAGATAATGGGTAAGGCTTCATTCTCTTGTAATAATGAGTGAATGACAAACCACTGAGTGAATGCGTAGTCTTTGCTGAAGTGTTTGCATTTTTAGTGCTGTTGAGAGGAGACAAGAGCAGCATGGTCTGAACTGCTTGCTTACTCTTTTATTCTTTCCTTTCTCTTTCCTTTTTCTCAGACACTGGCGTAAAAGATAACATCTATAGGAAACCTCCTATCTACAAACAGCATGGTACAGTCTGCTTTTCTCTGTTGCAGTTTTCTCTCTGTGTCCTTCTAAAGAAATGCCATGAGCTTCTGAAATAGTTTGCTGTAGTCTTCACATTTCATTATGTTGCCACAATCTCAAATAGAAAAGGAAAAAAAATAACGTGAAAATTAAATGTCATTTCATATAAGATCATATCCAAGGATTCAGTAAGTTGTCTAAAACTGGGATAATAGTATTTTGATTTGTCTTGGTAGTTCAGAGCTGATGATAATATGAAAGCCATTTTCTTATTTATGGAATGATATAAAACATGTAAATGTAGGAGGTTGTTATTCTCTTTTTGGACCATGTCTTGGGGTATCTAGTTTTTATAAATAGTTCTGATTTCTACATTGCTGGGGAAAAAATGTTCATTAATAAGTGGTGTATATGAAATACCTATTTTTCATCTGCAAGTTGTTCAAGATGTAAAATATCAGGAACAAATGTAATGACACCATGGCGGTGAGGAACAAATTCAGTAGCTGATAACGTTGGCAAGATATGATTGGAAAAACTGTGGTAAATCCAGCAACAGGATTCTTGTCTGAGTTTCTAAACAACAGAAAAAAATGTGATATTTGATACCACTGAGGATCTGACTTACGACTCTAGTAAATGTAAAAATAGAAATACGAAGTCTGCATTCTTCTGTTACTATTTTTGCTGTATATTTCACTGATTAACATCAATGGGATTTGCATATTGGTGTCAGGTTCTTACTGTGTTCTCAGTGATGTTTGACAATGATCTTAGTAATAGAGAATTCATTTTTCTAAACTGAATTCCATTCTTAATCTCTCAATCAAGTATGTATGGATTCTGCTGCAATAGGGTGCCTGAGAAGTGCAGAAGTACACTTCTGATTAAGAGTCGTGACTGGGGTACTCCTGTACTCAGAGGCAAAGGAGAAAAATAAAATACATTATATAAATCTGCCCCAAACCAAAAATTGTATTTTAACAATGATTATTCCTTATCCTGGGAATGAATGAGAGAAATAAAATAAACATGAGAGATGTTTGTCACACAGTGACCAGTAGCTATGGCACTTTGGGGGTGAAAGCTTGTATCTTTGGGGATGCAGATGGGAGAGCGAAGCTATGCCACTCTTCATGGCAAGGGAAGGTCCAGTCTGTGCCTTCTAGCTGTGTCTCTGTTGGAGCAACTCCTCCCATCCTCTTACCTTCTGCATCACTGGCCTCACAGAGGTGACCTCCCATGTTGTATGTGAGAGCAAGATAGCTCCGTGTGTCTATTCTCCCTGACTTTAGCTGATAGCTGAAAACTTTCTGTGAGTGAAAGGTTAGGGAACTGCAGATACATCACTAGCTTCGTGATCAGAACAAGGAAAATTCATCTTACAAATTTTTTTTTGTGCTTTAACTCATTTTATAATACCAAGTTAACATAGTTTTAAAAAGGATGCTTTTATGTAGTTAATAATTTTTTACTATCTTTCACGGAAAACAAGTTATTTCTGGTTTGGATGAGGTTCTGGTTTGGATCTGATGCAGTAACTGGAGAAAGAAAATTGTCAACTGATGTATCCCAACTGAGCGAGTCAGCCTGTGCACGTTTGCAGAAAATGGTGCTTCACGCTAAAGTAACTGCACATTCAAATCATCCAGATTTAGATAACCTCTGTGGTTTTTCTGGGTATGGTTTTGAGCAAAGTCAGACTCAGTGACGTTTCAGTGCACTTTAGGTGTTGGTCTTTGATGTACATTTTCTGCTCACAATATCCTAATCTTGGACAAACTAATGTTACCCTTAAGGCAAAAAAGATAGTATCTGTTTGGTTTAGTGCTTGATTTAATGTAATCTGCCAACCTTATAGTCTGCTCAAGCTCTCTAATTCCTTCTTGTCTTTAGATATACAAGGCAACTACTGAGGCTGAGCAAAAAAAGCTACTGTTGAGTGTTATAGTGGTGTTTGGAAAGACCATGAGCAAATGCAAAGTTACAGTCATCTAGTCATCTGGTGTACATCAGCATAGCTTCAGTGATTTACACAAACTGATGATATGGCTCTGATGTCCCATATCTTGGATGCGTCACTTAATGTTACAGATATTTTTGATTTACAAAGATGCAAACAGCTTTTGCTGTTGCAGCAGCTATTTTTTTTTTTTTTCCAGGCCAGGCATTTTTGTCTCAGTTTTCCATCCTTCAGATACACAGTCAAAGTCTGGTTTGTGTCAATTTTGCACTGCTCTATGGAGTTGTTCCTTCTAATCACTGGAGTGAGCGGAGAATTAAATTATTGAGTCAGCAATCTCTGTGGGTTAACAAGAATATATGTTTTAAACTTTCTTTTATAGATTATAGGTGTTCTGAAAAGTTGTGTTGAAAATACATGCTCATCTTTCTATTGAAGAGCAAAACATGATTTACTTTAACTCAAAACCAGAAAAAATCAACAAACTTTCCTTCCAGTAAAAAAAATAAATAAAATAAATAAAATTTACCTTTTATTCTGGAAGAACTCACGGCGGCTAAAGCATGAACACATGAGCAGCTGATGATTCAGCTCCTCAAGCTAATGAGACACTGAACTGGTACATGATGAAAAGGAGCCAGAGAACATTCCTTCATTGAAGAGACCAAGTTTGAACAAACAAGCACAAAAGTGTTCTTTAAAACAAAAAGGGCAAGAAGCTCTTTCAGAACATTTGGCTTTACAAGGTTTCGGTTACAGCAGTGACCAACAGATTTGCTGTAGCTACAGCTTCTGTGTTTCTATTATAAACACCCAACTGCAGAACGGAAAAAAAAAAGTGGTGGAAGAATGGGACATGTGAGAGAGCAGGCTGAGAGCTGGGGTCGTAAAGTGAAGAGTGCGGAAGCCTCTGTGGTTGTTCTTTTGTGTGTGTACATGTTTCAGAAATAGTTTAACATAGTTCAAAGTCTAAAAAAAAAAATGAAGAGGTTTGCTCTTCAGCTATATTAGCACTGATCCATGTGAAGTTGGGGTTTACAGCAGAACTGAGTATCCCTTGTAGCTCAGTACTGATGAAATTCAGGCCACTTGGATTTATCTGCCAACTATCTGTAAAAGCACTCTCAGGAACTTGGGAGGAGCCAGTTTTCATGGCCCCTGTTGGTTTTGATTGTACTCCTCTGCATCTCTGTATAAAACCTTGGTGTTCAAATATTTTGAAGTCAGATGCTCTCAAGATCCTGTGGAACATTTGAAACCTCTGAATAATACTGTGGATTAAACGTGGGTTTTTTTCCTCTGAAAACATCAACATCTTGAAACAAAAACAATTTCCAAATATGCATGAGAATCTCTGATTCTGATTGGATTTCTGATTTAGTGCCCACAAGATCCATACATATAACCTGGAACAACTTGTTGACTAGTATTTTAGGGTATGCTTCCAAAATATCAGTGAATGAGATTTAAGTCTTTCTTGCCACACAGATACTTTATTCTTCATCTGTCATATATGGATATTAGTTTCTATTTCTTTCTCAGAGAAGCAGCTTGCCATTTTGGGAAAATGCCCTTGTCAGGATGGTATTAGCTAACTGTAAAAACCTTGAGTTTTTTCATAATTCTGCTTTTATTTTATGACCCAGTTTTGTTTTGCCACATTACATTGAGAAAAAAACAAAACAAACCAAACCTCAACAGTTACAGATTTTCACCTCTAGCCCATAGATTTTTTTCCGTGCTGTAATGTGTCAAGTATCACCTCCTCAACAAAACCAGTTAAGGTCTGTATGTGAGCTGTGTAATGGCACCACAAAATAACCCTGAATAGCACTCAAATGCTAATGGTGATGGCCTTTTGCCCGTTGTTGTTTAGATGCAGGGCAGCTCCTCTGCAAACATGCTGGCTGGGGAAATGGAGGAGGGCAGAGTTGTTCCCAGCTTGCTGGGAGCATTGCAGCACTTCTAAGGGCGCAACTTGATCTCCTCCTCACCTCTGTCTCTGAGAGTCTAATCTGAGCCTTAACTTTTGTATTACCATGCTATTTTTATTATTAATAGATATGTTTTCTGACTGCATTATGTTGTGTGGGGCTCTTGTGTTGCCCTTGTACTCAGGCATTGCAGACAATTCCCTTGTTATGATGACTTCTCATGGACTTAAAATTGTGCTAGATCATTGCATCACTCCAGTTTTGTACCATTAAACGCTCCCCAAAACAACATAAAGCGATAACATTGCAAGTAGGACTCAAATTTTGGAAATTTATCTGAAGTGGTGTGAAATTTGGCAAAATATATTTTTGTAAGATCCTGAGGTATAACTCATTGTGTGGAACATAAGACAAGGAAAACTACGTTTGATGGCTGTGGCATATCTTATTAATAGCTTTTAAGTTTTCAGTTTTGAGGGTTTTTCCACAGCAAGCTGGAAAGCTACAAGAAAATAAACCAACACTAAAATATCAGCAATATTTTTTAATTAAAATACTCTTAAAGTGTAGTGCAATATAGTCAGAAAAGTGATTGGTCACAGAACTGTGAATTTTAGAGTCTGACACAGCCTCCCACAGATTTCGTGAACAGGCAACACCGAATTTGTTCCTATTTTCTTTACCATCATTGCCTATCCTTTTTGGGAAGGTAGGAGGCCCAGGTGTGCAAACCACAACTATCTATGTAACCGTATGTATTTTCATAGTCGTGGTAACGCAGAACAATGGGGAAATGACTTGCTCCTGTGTGCAGTGACCATATAAATCTGTCCCTAAGTTATGATGTAGGTTTTTTCCCACCAGTCATTCTCCAAATGTAGATTCCTCCTAAAAAGATAGGTTCAAAGCCCAGCAAGAATAGATTGTCTAAATTCGCTGTGTGCCTGAATGATGAGTATTACTGTAATAAATTTCAAAATTATTTTAAGTAATTCTGTGAAACCATAACTCTACACATCGAACATTCTGCCCAGCTGTTTTGGGTTTTTTTAATTGTTTCTTGTTCCTCTCTTAAAAACATTTGGAACATAACCACAGTCAAAACAGAAGACAAAAAAATGTAATCTGTTCTAATTTTTAAAATTAACTTAATCTTCCAGCCGCAAGAAGATCAGAAGGGGAGGATGGAAGCTTGGATCAGGACAGTAAGAAGGTAATGATTAGAAAGAACAAAAGGGAATAGTTTATTGATCTTTCTTGAAGCAACTGTTTTTTAAAATGTGTTCATACGTAAAGGTATTCTTTCATATAACTGAAATAATCATTACTACTTTTAGGTCTTCCCAAGAAGATATAGAAAAGTTAAATCTCTAACACAGAGGGGTTCAGAGTCTACATTCTACAGTAAAGAAAGGCATAGGGATATTGAGATTAAGAGTAATAAACTCATGGATTGTCACTCAGTCTCAGTATACACATAGGTGATTCGGCTAAGCCTGTGGACTTTTACTTACGGGCATATTAACAAAAAGAAAAATGTTAACAGAAGATTAATTGTAAGAAAATTGCGTAGTCCATCTTCTAAAGTGGTGGGCAGTGGGCAGCTTAATTAACAGTGAAACTATCCTCAACCCAGCTGTAAGTTAAAAGTTTTTGGTAGCTGTGGCATCTAGTGGGGAGTCCCATGATATAGGCAACTTTCGTCATTTGATAAAGGATGGTACAAGTTGCAATGAGCATAAATACACAACCAGTTCATAAGACTTCCCAGACAGGTGAAGTAGGAGAACTGAATTGAGATGTTAAATCCTGAATCCTGTAATGGGCTTTTACTCTCTCCAGCTGAAGACCAGTTGGCTTATTCTGAAAGGAGATATGGACACCAGAACTAATTCCCCAGATTCAGACACCCGGTCCCTATCTCTTACTGCCGGAACCGACAGAGAAAACTTCCCGAGGGCACAGGAGGGCACGACTGCCGGCTACTCCCGTGAGTACTGCTACCTGTTTTCAATAGGCAGGAGGGTAGTGTTAGGCAGATGGTTGATTTATGCTAATTACTCCTTGATACAAACTACGTGGTTTGAATATTAGTACAGCCATTTCTTCTGTATCATGATAAAGCATAAAGAACACTTTGCTCCATGGATTAATTTAGAATAGACATTTTTATTCTTTCTCACAGTTATACCTATAAGTTCACAGAAATCTTCCAGATATATAAGCCATTGAGTAACCAGGTGGAATAATGGGACAATTTTGTTGCTAAATACTAGACTGAAGACCGTATGTCTATGTTTGCTGTCAATACCAAAAGCATGTTCTACACATTTCTTACTCCACATTTCAGCAAGTCAGGAGGTAAAGGAGATGATCATCAGAATTGAGTCTGAATTTTACTTTTAGATTACATAATTGACAAAAAATAGGTTAAATTAATTTTAATAGATAACAGGGCCATTTCTCTCCCTGCCTCCTCCACTTTACACCATACAGCAGTAGCAGGTCATCTGGGGTAAATGAGTTGGGGAAGCAGTTTTCCAGAAGAATTCATCCAATGTGAGGCATGTCTGGCAGCAGGGCTAGGATGTCAGTCTTGTGGGCATTTTGGTAATGTGATAGCTGTCCCCATCAACTCATATTAAGGAAATTATGGCTTAGCTATGCAAGGAAGAGGAAAAACAGATGCTACAAAGTCTGTCACAAGGCTGTAACAAGATAAAGAGGAACAGTTATTTTCGATCATCAGTCTCACTGATCTGACTTGAGGGGATTTGATTCCTTAGTCCTCACCAGACATTGCATACGTGTGCACGAGGCATATTGTAGGATTCTCTGTGCAGTGCAAACCAAGTCTGACCACCTCACACACCAAACATCCATAAGTCATTGCCCAGAAATGAACACTTAAACCTTCCATTGTAATGCACATTGGGTATTTTTGGAACCTTTCTGCAGTTGATCTGTTGCTTTTCTACATAGAATCATAGAATCGGTGAGGTTGGAAGGGACCTTTAAGATCATCAAGTCCAACCATTAACCTACCCTGACAAAACCCCACTTCTAAACCATGTCCCTAAGTACCTCATCTACCCTTTTCTTAAACACCTCCAGGGATGGTGAATCCACCACCTCCCTGGGCAGCCTGTCCCAATGTTTAATAACCCTTTCAGTGAAAAAATGTTTCCTGATATCCAATCTAAACCTGCCCTGACATAACTTGAACCCGTTTCCTCTTGTCCTATCACTTGTCACCAGGGAGAAGAGGTCAGCCCCCATCTCTCTACAACCTCCTTTCAGGTAGTTGTAGAGGGTGATGAGGTCTCCCCTCAGCCTCCTCTCCTCCAGGCTAAACAACCCCAGTTCCCTCAGCCGTTCCTCGTAAGGTTTATCCTCCAGACCCCTCACCAGCTTCGTAGCCCTTCTCTGGACACGTTCCAACACCTCAATGTCCTTCTTGTAGTGAGGGGCCCAAAACTGAACGCAGTACTCGAGGTGGGGCCTCACCAGTGCCAAGTGCAGGGGGAATGATTTTAAGTGTCACATATTTAGGAAAGCAGACATCTAGAAAGGGTCATAATCCCTTACTTCGTAACCCTTGCTGTTCCTGTGGCCCTGCTGTGCTGAGGAGCAAGCTCACAATATCCAGATTAGAGTGAATGTCATACTGGAAAAAAGCAGGAACCGTACCCATGCAGAGAGTAATTGTTGTTCACATAGTGCCTACTTAGAGGGAAAGATTGTTTTATCTTGGCCAGTTACTCCAGAAAATTTACTATAATGGTAGAACTGCAGTTGGATGTGATAATGAGCAGTATGTGGTTGTTGGCTTTCAATGTTCTATTTTCTCTTTATATTAAAAAAAAGAAGCAGAAAATTTAAAAGTATTTAACTTTCCGACTAAGCTCATGGGAAACAAAAGCTAAGTGAAATACAGTTCCTGCTGGAGTCAGTGGGTCTTGCTGGCTTGTTTTGGGCTATTCTGGCTTTACTTGCCTCCTGGATTTTTTCCAGCCGGCCACACGATGTCGCTTGTGCTCGCGGATGTGGCTCAGTCGTGGCAGCCTGGGGAGGCAGCTCCTCGGCTGCTACATGCTAAAGTGAATTGGGTTTGTTTTCAAACTGGTTTTAGCCTTAGTGCATTTTCCCTTGGTAACTGTGTAGTATTATTTGGTGATGGAACAAAAGCGTCTCACCCATCTTCTCTGTAGCCAGGAGGCCAAGAACTTGAACTCTACACTGATCTTCAACACCAGCATCTTTTTCCAGGCAGGAGCAGAGATGATAGTTTTGTTGCAGATACAGTCATTCTATCTCACAGGTATTATACTCTCTGCCCTCTGGTGTCACTGCCATTCCGATAACAAGCAATGATAAGTTTCTAGTTTCCAAACTGGAATAGCTAAGTGACCCACCCAATTCAGTATTCATCACTACGTGCCTGTACCAGACATGGAAAGCCCCTGCGGGGATGAAAACAAAAGTTCTGCTCATAGTTTATACCAATTCTCAGATGGTGATTGATTATGTTTCTAAAAATTCTCTTGCTTTTATAGATCATCTTCATTTTACTATCTTAAATAAGTCAAGTTTATTAAGCCTTCTTTCCTGCGATGAGCTTTCACTGCCCCAGTTATCCTGTAGGCCATTGGACTGGTGGAGTTAATTTAACCCACTTGAACACTGACGAACAAGAACAGCACAAAGGATTCCTCCAGGATCTCCTGCCACTGCCTGAAAATGCTATTATTTCTTTATCTTATATGTATCAGGACAGACATTTCCAACTTTTGCTTTTTTTTTTTAAACTTATATTAGCAATTCAAGGTCATCTTATGATTAAGCTGTATACCTAAGCCTGTCTCCTTCCCCATCACTTCCAAATTATGAGCTCTCAGCCTAAATAGTAGAAGTTTGGGGTATTTGTTAGTCCCAAACTACATGACTTTTCCTATGAATTATTAGATGTTATTCCATTTCTATTACTCTAATGTTCAAGGTTACCCCAGTTCTTTATGATATCCCAATCCTCTTCTATATTAGTAGTGCTTTATAACTTTGTTTAGGCTTGGAAGTTTATTAGCCCATTGCTATCTTTGGTGTTCAGATTATTAGTGAGAACATGAGGCAATTTCAACTCAACACCAGTCCCTGCTGACGCTTTTTTCTATCAGCTCTGCTTAGTTCTCACTACCCATTTCTTACATTTCATTATTTTCTTACTGACCCTACAGTTGCTTTGATCCAGATTTGCATTTAATTTCATGTGCAGCCAAATACCAAACACTGTAATGATATCACATTAGATGAGATCCAATAAAATTTATGTTGTGCTGAAGTCATTTCTCTTTAACTAAGAAAGCTACCAAGCAAGTTTGGCACTTTGTCTTCAACTTATGTCAAACCAATTAAAATCTATGTGACTATAATTAATTTTCTGTTTACTTTGATGGTTTTGTTTAGTCTTTCCTTAAGCTTTCTGTTGGAAGCAAACTGGTAGCTCCTCGTTCTCTATTTCCCCTATTAAATATAAAAAGTATAGTTGCTGTTCTCCAATGGTAAGGGGTGTTGGACTTGCGATTCAATATGAGCTTATCGCTCCTTGTTTAAGTACATAAGTGCTTTGAATTATGTTTCCATCATGACTGTGATTCATTGCCGTACCCTTATTTCTTGAGCTTTCCCTCCTTGCTCAGTACTCTACCTTTAGTTCCTCAAACCAGAGGTGAAATACTCTTTTGGTGTATGGAGCCCTACCCTATGTTACCTTTCACCTCTGCTGTTTACTGACATAGCGTAACTCCCCATGATCCCATTTCTTCTTTCCTTGTTCTCTTTCTGTTTGTATAGCTGGAGAACCTTTTGCTATTTGTTTTAATATCATTTTCAGTATTTAACTCAGCTTGACTTCTGGCAGTTCTCACTTTATCTCAGCACATCGTGAGCTCTTTGCTGATCCATCTTTTGTTTTTTCTTTCTGTATGCTTATACCTAATCATCTCCTTAGGGTATTTATTAATCCAGTGGGGTCTGGATTCCTTTCCTGCATTGCCCATTGGACACAGATTGCTAAAATTTTTGACAGAAAGAAGCACTGTACATTCAGTTCTTTGAGCTAAATGACTTCTGTAACTCTTTGCATCAATTTATCAAAGTTTCCTGTACTGGAATCAAGAATGCTTATTACACACATGTTTTTTTCATCTTCTATTTAATTTAAACTGATTCAGCTTGTTACTTCTATACAGCATTATTTTTATTAATCAAAAACTAATCTGAAGCACTTTTTGTCTTTTCTCCAACAACAGGAGTTCCAAACTGTCTTATTAGACTTTCAAAAATAAGGCTCTTTGGTTGTTTCATAGTGAAACACAGTTTCATCACCACATTACATCCAGTTTTTTCATGATAACACCACTTTGCCAATTTTGTCTATCTTAAACTCTCTTTCCCTTGAGTGTTTATACACTCATTGATTTACTTTATCCATTGCCATATCTTCATTTATGTTTTTTTCCACCTGAAGCAGTAGAAGTTTTAAATAAAGCAAAAAAAAAAATAGTGTGGGTTTTTTTTTTTTTTTAAATGGTAGGATATAAACCCTTCTTTTTTTAAGAAACAAAACCAGACCACATACACCATGATCAGAAGTGGCATAACTCTGAAATGATGGTACCTTTAATCCCATTTTCAAGCCATGGTTTAACACCAAGTTGGAAGGCAGAGATTTCACAAGCTCTCAAATCTGCTTTGCATCACAAAGGTGCATAAGGCTTCCATAACATGAGTCCCAGAACTTTCTTCATGTCATGCCTGGTAAGGTGATTGCATCCTGGCACGCTGTTATTTATTTCATGTATGTTAAATATGGAGAAGACGTGAGCATTGCTCAGTAGTTATATTTCATCCTGCTAATAGAATGTACATATTCATCTTGTAATTTCTGTTTCTGGATGTTTTCTTGAATTCTGTGGTTTAGTAGGCTGTAAAGGTTTTACAAAAAATATAGCTCTATGTTATGTCTTTTACAGGATTTCCATATTCTAAATCAGCGTCTCTACCTGGCTATGGAAAGAATGGCTTACATCAGGTAGGTATACATTTAAATGCATTCTCCAGCCAATCGTGTATCATAAATAGGCAGCTTAGTAACTAGCTGAAATAACACTTCAAAGGTGTGTTGGTTGCCAGCCCTGTCTGACAGATTCATACCCTATGTGGGTTACAGTTTGTCTGTCTGCGAGAGTAAGACAGACTGAGGCTTCTCCTTTTAACTGTGTGCATCATAAGCATTAGGAATCTTGGTTCTCCTCCCAAAACAGACGGCGGTCCAAAATGTACAGGCTGCACATATTAATAGATCACAGTATAGCTTGAATTAATGATAGAGTGGGTTAGGCCTAATTAGGCAAGTAATGATCTTAGAGCAAACGTGGAGCAGCCCACATCCATTGCATTTCTTGAATCATCTGTTCTGTTTTTTTCTAGTATGCATGTATGTGTGTGTGTATATATATATGTATATACACACAGCATCATTGTACTTCTAAGGCGGGGAGGGAGCAATACAGAGAGAATGGCAAGCAGCAGTCTAGAAAGCAAAATGCATAACAAATTTATGATCAGATCAGACTAGGCATTCTTTTTCTAATAATTTTTTTAAGTCTTAAGGAAAAAGGCCTCTTTGGCACTGTGGCGTCTCTCTCTGGCATCTAGCGTTAAGGGTTTGCGGTTCATGGCTTGTATTTTTAGGTACTCATTATGGTGATAAGCTCGCAACACATAGATGCACATGCACTTACATTTTGAAGATTGATTTGTGTCTAAATTACATGGAGAGGACCTCATTCAAATTCCCTCCTTTCTCCAAAGGAAAATGTAAAAGCTGCAAAAGTACCTGAGTGGGATTAAACTACTTCCCCAGTGATAAAAGTCAAACTGCAGGTTCACTGGAAGGAGCTACAAGGAAACAACTGTCAGAGTAGCTAAATGAATTTTTCAGTAGCTACTGAAACGTCCATCCCTTTAATATTACAAGAATAATTGTGCCTGCATTGCTTCAATACGTGACTGCTTGAATTCCTCTCTGAAGGAACCAGTGGCACGGGCAACTTGATCAAATGAGATTTAAGAATTTGAAAGGGTCTAGATAAACCTGTCCCCACCTATGAGTCAAAAGCTTTTTTTGACTTGTCAGAGTAAGAGTTACCAGTAACCTCAAGCGAGCGAGGGAGCGACCTGCGCCCAGCCTCTGGGCTGGTGAGGCACCAAAGGCATCAAAAGGCTTCACAGGGATGAAGCCAAACCAAACTCCAGCAGCAGTGGAGCAACTCCATCAGCTGAAGTCCTGCAATGTAACATGAAAGCAGCAGATGGCAGCATTTGTCCCACCTAAAGGATCCAACCTCCCATCTAAAAACTGTAGGAAAGCTTAAAAGGTTGCTCATGGTCAAATCCTTGAGGTGAAAATTCTTCTCAGAAGGGTTGTCCTCTGTTTCGATTGCAGGTTCATACCAGCTTTTGTGGTTTGTTATTTTTAATCATGTATCCCACTGCTGCATAACAAAATAAACCAAAACCAAACAGTAAGGAGCTTTGCAGGTTATGTGAGCATAGCTGTGCACACTGTTGATACCTTAACAGGCAAAAATAAGAGGCAAAAAAATCATATAATAGTGCGTTAGTAGTGATCTCCTGTAATGTTTTTCATCATAGCATTGGTCAGCAAAGGAAAAAGACAGTGGGTCAGACAAAGCTGTGGCACATATGCAGTTTTCCCTGGTCTTAGTGGCATCAACAGTGTGAAGCCAAAAGCAGAATGAGGCAAGTTTCAGTGCAGCATAAGTGATTTGTGATGATGGCAGTAAGACATCTGCATCACAGGGAAAGGCATGTGACAATCTCAGTCTTACCTTACTGCCAGGTCTTCAAATGGGGGTGGCTGGTAGCTTTCTGACACCTTTCTGTCTCATTGAAAGCTGCAAGGAATCAGAGCTGGAAAACATCCAAAGGGCTTAGAGGTGGGGTGGGTTGCCATGATACTGCAATTGCTTCTCTGAGTGACATCCAAGCTCCAGCTTTCACTGGTCTGTAGAAGTTCACAGCTTAGGCAGCAAACTGCACGAGATGTGCCTCCAAGGACCCAGGCACTCACTTGACACTTGTCGTGGTTTTGTCCGGATTGGCCAATCGTAAAGACAGATGGCACTACCCCCCAGCTCTCCTCAGAGAGGAGAGGAAGAGATAAGATTTATGAGTTTATAAAAAGAACTAAAATCCTGTAATGAAAACAATAATAAATAAGGAAAATAAGAAATAATAAGACAATAATAATAATAAAAAAGTATACGATATATACAAAACCACAGCTCCCAGGATGATGATCGCGTCACCAGCAGACACAGGAAAAGTCCCAGACTGGAGTCAGTGATGGACAGGAGCTGAATTCTGGAACTAGAGTCAGGAGTGCTTGGATCGGGATCAAAGGCAGACGAACAGACAGGGTCCTCCTCAGATGTCGGCCATTGAAGAAAGAGCGAGAGAGCAGACTTGCCCCTTTGATCTCTTAGCTTTTATACTGAGCGTGATGCAGATGGGATGGAACACCCTGTTGGTCAGTTTTGGGTCACCTGTCCTGTCCGCTCCTTCCTATAGGTGTGACCCCTCTGCGCTTCTCCGCTTCCCACCCTCTGACGGGGCAAACAGCGAAGTCAGCCGACCTTGGTTGTTACAGCAATAAGTATAAGCAAGAGCCTCTGTGCTTACCATTCCTTGGGATAATGAGGCCTTATCACTCTGAGAGTGGACAGTTTCTGAACAATGTGCTGTTAATTTCAGACTTCAGTCAGTTAGAAGAGGCCCAGATGAAAAGTAAAATTCCAAATCAGAAAATTGGTTCCGTTTTACCTCACACCAGGACAACACTCCATCCTCTTCCAGAAGCAGAACTCCATCTCTGCAATCGTAGGTCAATGGGTGTTGTGAGTGTTTGGGGTTCCTGCTGTGAGCAATTACATCAAGTTCCAATGAGTCTTATTCCTCTTTCTCTCTCACAAGGATCTGTATTTTGGTTGTGTGGTGCCAGCTATTTTCTTTTTCTCTCAACAATGTGCAGAATTGTTTTGTGGTGTATTTTGCTCCTACATTTCTTCTTTTTTTCTCTTTCAGCCTGAAAATATGGGCCAATATGAAACGGACCAGGAGGCCAGCTGGGGGATGAAAGGTACATTGCAATATCATTTCCACTCCACTTCATGTTTTCTTCCTTTGAGGATGCACGTTAACATGTTGCCATAAAGGTTGCTATTCTCAGATCTTCACGTAATAATGACTAGTCAGAGACCCATCTCAGTATCATGTTTATCACAATGAATCTTTTTATCTAACCAAACATAAAGGCCTGACTGAAGTCCTGCATCATAAAGTGGTGCAATCAGGCTGAATCAACCTTAGTATCTTCAGGATGTGGCAACAGCCTCTGTGGTGGTGGTTTCATATCAAAGAGAGGAAGAAATTTAGGATAAACACTCCTTCAAGACATATCTATTTTTTTTTTTAAATGTCCATCGTGCTTCTTATTTGTGCTAGTGTGGTTAAAATGTACAGCATTCAAAAAGCAGAATTTATTTGCATTCATTTTTTTTATTACAATTTAAGTGTACTGTGAACTTAATATGGAACTTGGGTTGGAATTTTCAAAAGAGCTGAGCAATTTAGGAACATGCATCTACTCATGGAGAAGAGCAGGATTTTGTTTCCAAGACACTTAATCTCGTTTTAAAAACCTTACTCTAATGCTTCACTTCATGCCTCTGTGTTGATACAAATCTTTGTCTCTGTGTTTGAATAGTTTAAAGTACAGATTTTGAAAAGTAGACTTATCTCTGGTTTCATTTCAGACCATAAAAAGCTCTATGAAAACATACTAGCTATCCTGATTGCATTTAATCATTGTTGTGAACAGATGAACTTGTGGTAGTCATATCATATATAGCCATATACTGACCTAACTAGAATACTCTTGTGCTAGTTTAGATCCAGGAGTCATTTTCCCCACATCCCCATATGACCTTTTCTTCGCTATTGTTATTCCCAAGTGCAGGACATTGACATCTTGGAATATTATATTAACTCAGTGGTTTTCATATATGCTCTCAAACTGACATGCCTGTAATAATCTGTATATTTTAACTATTTTCAGTAAAGAACAATAAGGGCAGGACTTTGGGACGACAGACTGACTTAACTCTACACGAAAGCCCCCTGTAAAAAGAAATACCCAATTTTGACAGACATACTCACTGTGTAACCCAATGGCATCGGGAGATGGATTTTCTGTAATAAGCCTTTGGTTTCAAGGGCTATTGCTTCAGTGATAGACAGTGTTATAGGCATTCAGAGCATGGGGGTGAAATGCTCACTATGCATGCAGTTGTCCAACAACTATTGAGAAGAGAGAAATGTAGTAGCGTAACAAAATGCTGATGTACCCAGATGTTCATTGCAGTTACTCCAAAAGAAGCCTCTAAATTCTAAACTGAACCTGTTCTCATTCTCTTGCAGAATACAAGGTAAGAAGGGCTTTTCCAACACTGGAAGAACAATCAGATTCAGCACTTCCTAGCAAGGTTACATGTGTTCCTTTTTTTATTTTATTTTGTTAATTTTTGTCCCAGTGAAATATTTGTCAAATCAGGATGCAAGTATGTACCATTTAAATTAGTAAGTTCCCCATACTGTCATTTTCACGCGTCAGAATGAGATTTGGCTGGAGTTCACATGCTCTTGTCTTTTTAACAGATTTATCCTTATAAAACACTTATTGTAACAAACCGAGTTCGTGTGAAATTGCCTAAGGATGTGGACAGGACCAGGCTGGAGGTAGGAATGATATTTACTTGATGGCTTTGTAAATCTTTGTGCTCTTTGTTTACCATCTTCGATATTCCTATGCCCAAGTAATAGCAATGAAAGAAGAGAGAGAAGAGAAGAATAACATTACATATTATATTTTATTTCAAAACACTAGTATGTAGGCAATTTAACTAAAAAGGAGTAGCCAAAAGCCTGTCAAATGTCTGACCAACTGGTGTTTTGCAAAGATACTGATGAAACCCATGATTATACATGATACTGAAAGTTGGAGCGGAGTGGGTGTGAACTTGGTTTTTTAATTCCTATAAAATACACCGTCCTAGAATAACGTGAGTATTATTAAGAAAAAAAGAGCTCTATTTATCCTGCCAACATATAGGCCTGTGTTTCTGATCCATTGTCTTATTCAACCTATCCTTTGTCTGTGTGATCCATGATCACCGTGCTACGGGTTTGCTGTAGCATCCACCTCTCTCAAGGAGTAGTAGTATAAGCTGGAGAAATGCAAATCTAATTTATTGTAAAGGAAAGCTTAGTTTCCAAAGGCCAAATCCTGAAGTTGATGTTCAGGCAAAATTCATGAGGTTGATTTTTTTGAGTGAGTAATAACAGGATTGAATAAAGACTCACCTAAATTATTAAACTAATGTATCTTTGTGTAAATTACTATTCAGAAGAAGAGAGAGTTCAATAAAAATGATGTGATTAACACTATTGGACTTTTGTATAGTTTTATATTTAAATAAATTTATTGTGTTTTTAACTTGATAATATGACAAGAAAAGAAGCAAGAAACTTTAATATTAAAGCAAAAAAGAAGAAAAACTGAAGTAGCAGGAAGTTCCATATTTAAAAAAAAAAATTACCACATTCTTATACATGAAGTATATTTTGGAAATGGTGCTTTGTTCTTAAATATTTCAATGTGCTTGTCGCCTAACTACCCAGCAAGTGGTATTGATTTGATTGTAAGGAAAAAAGAGCCTCAAATGTGTGCTGTTTTAAGCCTAGGGTATAACAAGGCATGATAGCAGTAGTAAAAAGCATAATGATTCCAGAAAAAGGAGCAGGGAGTTGGAGGGATACTCATCTGGACACATCCTCTAAAGGATTCTTTTATATATATACACATATATGCGTGTATGTGTGTGTATTAAAGAACAGAGTCTTTGTTTAAACACATCAGACTGGTCTGAATAGCAAATGCATCTCCAAATTGGTTTTTTTAAGGCAACGTATAGTTTGCTTTGGATGGATTGTGCCTGTCCTGGCTGCCGTTATCTGTACCCCATAGACGGTACTCAGCTGGGATCGCTGTTTGTTTAACATAGGAATTGCTGGGTCTGCCTGGCACCAGGTGCAGCCCAGTGCCTGATGGCTCAAGGAGCCCGACCACTTCAAAGATCTCACAGAGGTTTGCGAAAAGAACAATAAACAAGATCTGCTTCAAACCTGCACCACGAAAGCGATAAGGGGACGAAGCTGATCCTGCTGATTGTTGCCCTGTGTGAAATGCATGTGTCTGCAAGGAGGACTCCTTTGGAGACCATCTTACATTTATTAGGGATTGGTAGGTTTTTAAACAATTAAATTAGCGGGATTACAACTACTGGAGAAAGAGAGGCAGCAGCTCATGTACACATTCAAACCATATGGAGAGTTGACAGGCCCAAACTGTTGCCTTCCCTGCTGGTTTCTTCCCCTCCTCCCCAGCCCTTCCTTCTGCATTACAGAGTTGCTGGAAATAAGTGGCTTTGCACAGAAAAGCAGTTTATCATTTTTTCCTCTTGTGGCAGAAGAAGAAGATTGTTACTTACTTGCTGACTTGTGCATTCAGCAGATTTCAGGCTTGGGCAAGACCCAGGACGTTGAGAGCCCAGGACTGCATGGGTTTATAGGTTTGCACAAGAGTAGACGAGGGTTAGGCGTATCCACGATCTGTTAGTAGAGCCCCCTCTTAGCGTATTTTGGTATCTTCAAGCTTTTGGAAAGCAATACTGGAAGCAGGTTTTTAAGGTTAGATTTCACCTTTTCTTGAGCTCCATTTCACATTCACTAGAGGCTATGGTTCAATGCTCACAGATCTCCAGGAGGCAAGTGCTCTCTCTGAGCAGAATGGGTTGCCAGCTGGTATCGTGTTTTCATCCTGCACAGTAAGTGTCACTCTTGAAATGGCTGCATTTTGCCTACAGAAGTGGTGAAGGTAATAGCACTGCTGAGCCCATGCATTATCCAAGCTGTAGAGTGATTTATCTTAGAAAATCTTTTAAGAAAAAAAACCATGTTCCAATATTCCAGTTTTGTTACGATCAGTTTTGCGGACTGAAGCCTCACCTTGCTCTTGCTGCCGTAAATCAGAGGGAGCTCCTGGCTGTGATGGCTATGGGCAGGGTACAGGTGGTGTCACTGAAAGAATACCTAGAACCATTGTGTTTTATATCAGCTATCAAACTTGAAAGCAGTCTTACCATGTCCAGTATGATTAGAATATCTCACAAGTCATGTTTCTGATTTCCTAGTCTACTTAAGAGCAATAAATTGAATAAGTCTGCATGAGCTAGCTTTATTTAACAGCCCTCTTGCAAGTTGACTTGAAGCAGGCTCCTGTTAGTGGAACAGTTTGTTATGAACTTTGAATGATCTGGCATAAATGTCATGGAAAAGGCACCGTTGTTTGTCTCCGATTCCCTCATACAAGGGAAGTCTCCTATATTGAATGCTCCTGTCATGAAAAGTGAACTGAAGTAAATGGTATTCGCTCCTTCAGTCAGATTAAGGGAGGCTGTAACGAAGGCCTCGGCTAATGGTCAAGGACCACAGGAGGGTGGGGGTTTAATGGGTGGTAGTGTTTTCCTAACTTTGCTCCCATTGTGAGTATTTTTAAGATTACGCTGTTGTGTAAGAAATTTATTTTAAGGATTATAGAAAATATTTTCTTGTAGAAATGCATATTTTTCTAAACCCAAGAGGTATCTAGAGATTAGGAAGGCTCAACTGGTAATAAATGCATTCAAATAATAGGAATGCTTTCTTCAAAAGCACATATATCTAAGCGTAGAAACACTCGGCATGTTTTTGTTTGCTTGTTCTAACTCAGCAGTGAGGTAGAAGTAGCCCAGTTCTTGTGCTCCTCCAAGAGATGTTTATGCCAACAGTGAACTAATACATGCAGCACTGAGAACTAGTTATAATAAATGACCTGCTGATTTTTAAATACATTACTGGCACTCTGACTTTTGAATTAATAGCCTAGATCTTTGTTTAGTACAAGCTGATTAGAAATGCAAGGAATTTACACTAGATAAGGATTTGGCTCAGGAGGGTTTTTTAGCGGTTTCTCTATACCATAGAGCTGTTTATTCTGATGTTAGATGAATGGAGGAACATTCCTGTGAGCTATTCTAATGGGAAATGGTGAAGAACAAGTTAATTCAGATAACGAACAGAACAACAAAGCAGTAGGACAGGATTGAGGTCATACGGCCTGGGTAAAGACAAGGAGTTGGACCCTTACCACGTCTGCAGATGACACAAACTGGGGAGGAGAGCGGGTGATGCTCTGGTGAGCAGAGGGACCTGGCCAGGCTAGGGGAATGGGTTGACAGGCACTTCATGAAGTTCAATGAATGTAAACCCAGATTCCTGCACTTGTGACAGAATAACACCATTCAACAGCACGAGGTGGGGGGAACAGCTCTGCAGAAAATTACCTGATGGCCCTGGTGGAAAATGAGCTGAACATGAGTCAGCGGTGCACTTTTGCAATAAAGGGGTTATAGAGGAAAACATAGCCTTCTCAGAAGTAGGCACTGGAAGGCCAGGAGGCAACAGTCACAAGTTGCAGGAAGGGAAATTACGATTAAATGGGACAAGTTCCTTTTAGGGAGGATAATGCACTGGAACACATTGCTGAAGAGGCTGTGGAGTCTCCGTCCCTGGAGGCAGGCAAAATTCGCTGGACAAGACATCCATAGGTCTCTTATTTGCTTAGGTTTGATAACATAGTTTTAAAATAGGATTCTAAGCTACCTTTGCTGCAATAGCACTTGTAAAAAATTACATAATTTGTTCTATCTTGGAACATTTAGTATCAAAAGGATCATTTTATTATGCAGAGGTTTAAATGTAAGTGTCCTGGAGTGAACTTCCATATTTTGGACAACTTAAGTCCTGTGTTTCCAGGGACTCAGACATCACCTTTGGATGATACACATTAGCACATTCCTTACCTGCTGGTTTCACAGTGGTGTTCCACATGACCTGTTTTGGGTTTTTTTCCAAAGGAAGTTGCGTGTATGGACACTTGTGAAAATCTTGATGCCTCTCTTAAGTACTTGAATGCCTTTTATAATTTAGGCCCTGGGCTCCTAAAAGCAGGCACT
Source organism: Rhinoptilus africanus (assembly GCA_013400135.1). Lineage (NCBI taxonomy): Eukaryota > Metazoa > Chordata > Aves > Charadriiformes > Glareolidae > Rhinoptilus > Rhinoptilus africanus. The sequence goes on from VXBO01014521.1 coordinate 907,345, forward strand.
TGATACTTTTATCTTAGATTGGGTATTGTTTGCCTGTTACTCAGTCACAACAATGTGATACAGTGCTTGCACATCCGAATTGGTGGTTCATGCCCAGCTGCATAGATTTACTTTTTTCCTCCTGAAGCTGCTTTTATCAGAGAGTATAAGATGTCTTTTGTGGTCACAGGCTGGTAGTTTTGAAAGCCAACATAGTTGGAGTCAGCCATTTGGAAACCACCTTTTAGTGGTTTCATTTGATTTTCTTATCTTAATGTATCTTAGCTTCTTTAGCCTTTTCTTTTGAATGTCAAAGAGTTAAAAGCATTATTCATTCATGCCTATCAAATACAGTAGAAAGTATATTATTCCACTTTTGTTTGAGCCTGTTCATTCTTTGTTTAACAAGGATACACTGAAACAATTGCTAAGGAAATAAAAAATGCTGGAACGTCAAGTAGCAAGCCTTCATCTGCCACCTTGTTCTCTTGTAAACAGAAATGAGAGATTTAAACATGGGCGCGGTCTTGTTTGAACAGAGCACTCACATTAATTCAAACATGCTTTTCCTCCTGAAACTGCTTGTCTGGATTTGTTTTAGGGATGACATTTTTTCCACTAGTTTTTATTCAACAGTCACCCTGGGTTCTAGCCATTTGGGCTGCAACCATTTTAGGACTAGTTTCCAGTAATTGAGCCTGAATTTATAACAGTCCCAGCTCCTAGATGTCATTCATACAAGTAATGTTGTGCATCCCACCTCGTCTGGATCTCAGATGGAGCAAATCAGAGCAAAACTGGAATGCTGTGTGTTTTAACATAGAGAAGTGCAATTTGTAGTTTGGGGCTGAATTTGAGGTTACAGGCTCACTTCACAATGAATGTGAAGTAATGAAAAAGTGCAATTCACTGAATTCATTGGAACTTCACTCTGTCTAAACTTGCAAAACATTGGTGTGATGTTTCTTATTCTAGACATTTGCTTGCACTTTGATCAGTGCTGGATGTCTATATCAGTTTTCAAAGCCCTTATGAAAAGACCCATTGTAAAATTAAAATACACATTAGAAATTACAAAAGCTAATTCTTATCAGAGTGGAAACACTGTGGGAGGGAACAGGGATTAGATGTGGAACATTCATATTATGGATGCACTAAAGCCAAAGCTAGGGGAAACTGGAAAACCTGCTTTCGGGTATTTTGTACCTAAAACAAATGAATATGGGAAGTTGCATGTTGACTCCAGCATACTTTTTTGGATCAGGCCCAAAGACCATAAACATACCACCTGAAACCAAACCTCTGAGCCCTGGCTATGAGTCTGGGACAAATATCCAAACAAGTGCAGGTGCTAACATACATGAAAACACAATAAATAACTTCATTAGATTCTCTGGTTCAATAGTCATCTACCTCTTAAGACAAAATTGCATTTACATGTCTTAAATTTTTGAAACTCAAGATCATTTACGTATTTTCATTATGGATTCATAGATTTAGTTTTATTCATTAATTATTTTCTTAATTATATAACATGTTTATCAGTCTGTTAGAGGTGAATGAATATTTTGCTTGTGCATTGTGATATTTCATAAGAGGTTAGATATTAAATACCCCACAGTAGTAGTGCTGAGTGGAAGGCAGCTTCTCTGTGAAGTTTCATGGTACCCTGAGATACTAAATGAGATATATCCACAGGTCCAGGAGCCTTGTATAGATGGCTTGGGTTTACATCGGCAGGGGGAAGGTTTCACACTCCCTTCCTCACTGTTTCTGTTGTACTGATTTTCCTGGGAGCCTGTCTGGGGACCCACATTGCTATGTGGAAGCAGAGGAGAGAGGGGGATCTATGCTTCCAGCCAAGGCTCAGTTGCACAAGTGCTCCAAGTTGCACAACTACCCAGTGTTGTGACTAAGTGCCCTCATTTAGTGTAACCACAGTTGTAGCACCTACTGCCTCATGCCCTGATCAATGGAGTTGCTCTAGTTATCTTTTGATACCTTTTTGAAGTTCATTAGGTGGCAACTCATGTCGTTTCTTAACATTCCCTCCCCTATCACGTAATTACTTAATAGTTTGAAATATTTATTGAGCGTGAAGCTTAATTACTTTGTAGATGAGCATAACATTCAGTACTCCCTTGGGAACATGGCACATGGCTAATTACAGTTTTGTAATTAGCCATGCAGTAGGCTTAGAAGAAACCTCTGAAAAGCCTGCTGAGCCCCAGCAGTGCAACAGAAAAAAGGGGGGAAAGCACAAGCCTTGTGAAAGCAGAATGAGGATTCAAAATTCAGTTGAGGAAAGAGAATATTTTCCAGAAAATTATGATTGGGCATCTGAAAGTAATATTTGAGCTAACTTTGAGAAGCACAGGAGAAGGGAATGGGAGGGAGAGGAGAAAAACTGGAGAAGAGATGTGGCTGTTATTGTTTGAAATGTATTCAGTTGACATACTTTTAACATGCCAAGTCTGAGTACCGGAAAAGACTATGTCCCAGCAGCAAAGCCTCTGCACTAACTACCCTAAAGAGCTAAGATCTGGTTATTTACATGAATGCTTGCTTACCTGTGGGTAAACCTTTCCCAGTAAATCCCCGTTTAGTTTGACTGCTTTGCATTTTGAAGACCCTGGAAAAGATCCTGTAGCTTTTACTTCTGGATTTTGTGGATCAGAGGTTGGAAGTATTACAAGGACTCTGGACAAAAATGAATTGAAATGGACAACTACTTAAAATTTCACTCTATAAAATAGAGTGCACAGTAGTGCTTCAGAGAGAGACTAGCTGAAAGATTCACTGTGGATTCAGGCAAAGGCAATGTAATGCTCAGCTGTCATTTCCTATAACATAATGTAACAAAAAGCAAGAGAGAAACAAACACAAGGTTTTAAATGACGTCTAGGAATTTGGGCTTTGATTTTTCTAGTCTTCAGCTCCTGCCATCCACTGTGTTGGTTCATTGGTTCAATATTGACTCATGAAGAAGTATGATATCCCCTGGATGTCCTACATCAGCAGGTTTTCACAGGAAGACTCCCATCCAATTACTGACAGAGAATAAACATGCTTGTGCAGCGTGACCTGGTCACAGCTTACTGCAGTATGGCTGTAGGTTAATTGCAATTTTCCCTTCCTGTGACTTATTCGCTCTAATGCCATGTTCTTACATATTGGTTTGGAAGATCTCTGAATTTCATTAAAAGTACAATTATTCTTGGGGAAAAGAAATCTCATTGAATTAAATAAACATTATAACTCTATTTGCAATGATTAGTGACCTTTTAGCAGGCCACAGAAAAATAGAGACAAGCCTCATTAATTTAGAGTGAAAAGCATCACTTCCTTCTGAGATAACACTGTGGAGCAACTAGTTGAATGTGCAATTAATTACTTTTGTTCTGAGAGACTCAAAAATGAGCATGTATCTGTACAGCTCATTTTAATGATCGTGTTTCGTAAAGCATGAGGATTTTCCATTATAGTGGTTGTGCTGCAGTAGAGGGCCTTAGCTCAGCCCTTGCTTAGTTCTGTATATCTTAATAAGAAACATTTGCGGTTTAATTCTTCCATTGTGCATGTGTATGTTGTAGGAGGGCGAGCTGCATAATTACAGCAAGGTGTGGTGAGCCTCCTTACACAGCACTGTGCCATATAGGTAACATCCAGGTGAGGAATTAGAGCAGCAGCATTTGGTTCCCAAGCTGCAGCCCACCTTCAGGCTTCCCAAAGTGGGATCCCAATGTTTTGACGCCATTTCTGTAATCCAGAGTGCTGTCAGTGCAGGTGAGAGATTGTGCTTCTGGAGACCCACCTCTCCTCTTCCACACTAAGCCACTGCTGCGAGCTGTGGACACTTCTGGTAGGACCAGCACTTTACTGAACCTGAGTCTCACTGTCTCTCATTTCTCACACAAGCTGACATGACACGCTATCCAGAACAAAAGGTTGAGCACTATTGACTTTATAAGCCTCAGATTAATACAATTTTATCAAAACAATAAGATGCGGTAGTCCTTTCTAGTGTGACAATTTCACAAATATATCCAAAATGCTGATGTTCTGATGCTGCGAGCTCCAGTTCAGCAGTCATTTTAGTGACGAACCATCTTTAAGCTATTTACTGTTTTTTAGCAGGGCTTTCAGGGAGCATCATGCTAACTACGCAGCTTCCAAACTGAGTTCACCTAAATGCAGCCAGTTCAGAGTGTGGGCAGAAGGGGACCTTAATCTGGTCCTCTGTACTCTCCTAAGTGTCTGCAGCGTGCCCAGCTTTGCTGTTGATGTGGAGTAGAGAATTAGATTGAGTTAAGCTGCCTGAATATGGCGAAATGGTCACAAAGGGAATTAAGAATTGGTTACTAGCTTGCTGTAAAACACCCAGACTTCCTATGTAAACAAGGCCAAGACTAGTAAAAAAAAGTAGGAATGAATTTTACTAATAAGTTGGGACATTCATTTAATGGCCCAGTGATGCACTATTAACATAGCTGGATATTTTAAACTGGATATTTTAAGGCCAATCATAAAAAAAGGAAGAAAAAAATAAAAGATATAATGTTCTTGACCTTGTAAAGCATAGCTTTACACACACATCTTCTCTCATACCTCAAGATGAATATCCTCCCTATTCCCTACACATACTTTTCAATTTTCCTTCTTTTGTATGACTAATGAGACAAGGTAACGCTTCAGTTAAGACAAATTAATATTCAAATAGCTGAGAAGAAAGATAAATCAATCTAATATTTCTTAGTGGTGCATTTTCTCTGTCTTTGTTTGGGAAGAGCTCTAGTTCTTAAAGCTGTAAGGTTTAGGAAAGTCCCAACAATAGTGCAGACAAAATTTAACATCACACATACAAAGAAAAGTATGAACATAAACTTCCCACACTGCCCTATTCCCATGGTGTTTAGACTCTTCAAATACTTGTAGACATTTGCCATATTCTCCCTTAGTCATCATTTGGCTAAGCTTATACATACTTAGGCCTTTTAGTCTTTCCTCATAAATCAAACTCTGCAACCCATGATTACTTTTGTTACTTTTATCTGAAGCTTTGCCTATTTGATGACATCTTTCTGGGATCAAGGTTTATTCCAGAATTTGCAGACAGTACCATAATCATTGCTGCTTCTAGGGTCAGTCACAAAGCTAGAGCCTATGATACTTAAGAAAGAGATGCTGAAAGTTTCCAAGATGCAGGGAAAACAGTGGAAATTACGCTACACTGGGCACAGACTGGTTCCCTCGGAGAGGGTTCAGACCAAAGGGAAGTGTTCCTTTCCTCTAGAATTAATTTTGAGTGTGGGTAATTCATTGATGGAGTAAGACACTTTGTTAATATTGCGGTCTGACTGTTAGTCCTTGAGATGAGGGACACAGTATGTGAAAAATTAAAAGCAAAGAAACTTCCTAGTGGAATGGGAGGTAAAAATAAATGAAACTCATGCTTTTCCCACCTCATTCTCTGCTACTGCATCCCTGGGCTGGAAACTTTCAACTCCTTTTGGACCCGTGGCACCAAGTGAGAACTTCTGTGAGGGGAAAAAAAATGGTGCTGGTCCAAAACAAAACTTCAATATAATTAGAAAATGAGTGCATGCAAGGAATGAAAGTGATGTCATCTGGGTACAAACAGAGGAGCAGAGCACAAATCTAATTCATACTGGCTTGGATAGATGCCTGCAGACTGAAAATTTGCTAAGCCTGAGGGCAAAGCAAAATGACGAATGGCAGAGTATGGCCTTGGAGAGGAAGGGGGGAATTGCAGAGCTTGTTCTGGGATTGGTGGCAAGCTTCATTGGGAGGGGAAGCGTAGCAAGTATTTGGCACCCTGCAGAAAAGGCCTGAGGCCTGACGTAGGGCTTGCTGACTCTCCCTACTTGACCTTCAGTATTGAAATGGGTCTGATGAGACCACAGCAGTTTCTAGGAAGATATGTTGTAATTTACCTCAAGATTAAAAATGGTGGGAACGTTCCTTTTGAAGGTTTACATTTCCTATGGTTTTGAATGACTGGCAAAGTGGATTTACCTGCAGGGTATGGGCTTTCTGATTTTCTCTTTGAGTATGAACTACAGTTTGTCACTGCTTTCTCCCGAGTGAGGAGTCTCAGGATCTCAAGTCTTACCTGCAATCTGGAAAGCAACATAAAACAAAATATGATATACTTTGCTCATCCAGACTTCTTTTGCAATCCCACAATTTACAGACAGGTTCCTTGCTGTGAGAAATTAGTGGAGTTAAGCTTGCTCACATTTGTCCACTGGATTACTAGGAAAATATGAAAAAAGAAAATCAGTGCAGAGAGAAGTTACTTTTTCTTTCCAAACCCAGTAGAATTAAATTCTGTCAGTGAGAGATTGTTTCTAAAATACATTGTCAGATGTTGCTCATTTCCATGTGAAACAGGATCTTCTTTGCCAAATATGCATGGCGTGTTTGTTCCATGCTATGCATAGTGCTTATGGTGGGTTGCTATCATTGGTCAAATGAAAAATGAAGGCTCTGTTCCAAACTCTTAGTCACTGTTGTTCTGAATATGTGGAATCTCAAGGGAAAAAAACCAAGGCTGTCCTTTTTTAAGAAACTACAAGGGCCCATAATGACCATCCAAGGTAATTAAATGTAGTGATTTCTTATAAGCAATTTCATTAATTTTCCTTGGGTAATTGACATTAAAAATATGAATTTGTTGCTAAAAGTGGAAAGTCAAGTTTGTCCAAAAAATAGCTTTGGGTAAGGTAGGCCAATGGGGCTGTGTCTATCCTGGTCAGGTAAACCATTGTGGGATTACCAGGGCATGTCATCATGCTCCCTGCCACAATTTTGGCTAATAGTGGCAAGTGCTCTTCCAGACAATGCTGGGACCGGGATTCAGATGATAGACAACTTTGGCTTATTTGAACTACCCATAAAGCCATAGTTTAAAGGACCTAGTGGCCATCCTTCCCCTATGCTCCACGCTACTTTCAGCATCTTGCACTCACCATTATCCACATTCACGAGGACTGCATCTCCTTTGAAATTACCCTCCTGACTGGCTTGCTGGCATGCATCTTGAGAGTGAGTGTTGTGGACTAAATGGCAGTTTTGAGCCTTTTCCAAGTGACGAGGACATCGAACCCAGGTTTCTCAGTTCCTGGGAAGTCCTGCAACCAGGAGGCGGTAAGACAAAAGGAAAAGGCCAGTATCCTTCCCTTCAAATAACGCAGTTGTCTAATGTGTGATGAGCCTGATTCTGCCACGAGAGGGATGTCCAAACATTTCTTCCACTTAGCAGCTTTGGGAACCTCTTTTCTGGGTGCAGGCGCTGTGGTGCTCAGGACAGATCTGCTGGGGTGTGTCTGGAAGGAGACCTGCACCTTGGGAACTTCAAGTAAAAAGCTCAGTTGGGGAGGAGAGGGTTAGATTGCAGGGCTGGTCCCAGGTTTCAAGGAAATCTTTATGGAGTCCATATTTTAAAATTGCAATTTGTAATTCCCATTGCACAGGACGTATCCCTTTTAGACAGTGTGTGCTTAACACATCAGAAATAGAGAACCATAAATGATATTACTGAAATGCTTGAGCAAGAGTTAGACTACAATTATCAGAAGAATTTTATATGATATTTCTTTCTAATTCACACCTCTTCTGCCTTTTCTGTGTGTATGTTAATAATTGTTGTCTTACCTCCTTCAAATTCTTTGTATTGGTATTCTCCCCTTTTTTTACTTTCCCCCCTTTTTTTTTTTTATATAATATTGAATCATGAAAACATCAAATAGAAACATAATTCTTGACATTTAAAAAAAAAATTTGTTATCCAGCTTGGGCTTCTGATATGATTCTATTCCCATGGATAAGCACATTTTGGATTTAAGAATTTAGCAGTGTGCTCTGTCCTTTGTTACAAGGCTGCTATTAGTGGACCAGTATGGCATCCACCACTCTCATTAAAGATCAAGGCAAAACAAATCCAACTCTGAAATTACATTGTTATCAATCTCTTTAAAGTCCTGGAATAGCTTAAATTTGTCTCGGCATGCTCTGTCATCAAGCACCATATATAAACACATCATTTTTCCAAGGACCACAGCTTCTGATTAGTTGGAACTCTATTGAAAAGTGGGGTTTTGGGTTTTTTTTTTTCAAAAGTTACTACTGCCATCGATAATTTTATTTCCCAGCTACTTTGAGCTCTTTTGGTTTTGATACAGTCTTTTCCAGAGGCAATTTTGGAATTCAAATGCAAATCTTAATGCATTATTTTGTGGTGTGTTTTAAAACTTAAGAAGGGCAGAAATATTCCTGTGCACGGAAGAGCTTAATGATACCTTTTGTATTTTCATTTTCAAGAGGCATTTGTCCCCTGAAGAGTTCCAGGAAGTCTTCAAAATGAGCATTGAGGAATTTGATCGTCTGGCACTTTGGAAGCGGAATGACCTGAAGAAAAAGGCCCTGCTTTTCTAGCCCCTCCCGGATAAAATATGTGCTTAATCAAAACAAAAATAGTCTTGCCAGAACTATCACATGCACTTGCTGTTGAACCATTGTCCAGCTTCATTGTGTTAGTACGTGTCGGGGGAAACAGGACAGATTAGATGGCAACGTGTTGGAATACAGAGAATTTACTAATCTTGCATGACCAGATGGTTTTGTCAGTAACTCCTGGTCCAACCCAGTTTACAACATGCAGAAAAAACTAGCTTTAAATTTATTGTTGCTTGCAGTTATTGCTTGATGCAAACAGAAATTATAAAAGGAAGAGAAAAAGTGTAGCTGTGACAAAGGAAATACATCCAACATTTTGTTCCATTAAGTTTTACAACACAATTTTTTACAAAATCAAGTATCGAATATAAAATTCTCCAACGGGGGATCACATGCTATTAAGAATATGGTAAAAGCCAAAGAAAAGCATGTCCGCAAGCAAATACTGCAATTGTTTATGTGTGGTACTTTTTAAGAATGAAAGCAAAAATATGGAAGCACCTTAATTCTACTTCTTACACTTTAGACACAGCCTACTCTCTAAAAGGTCATATTTGTCTAGACGGTAACTAGCTATCTTTAACTACAACACAAGAGTTTTTATTTTATTAAGAATATATTGTGACATAAAACAGTTATAATGACTAAAATGTATGCAGACCTACTTAAAAATTTAGTCCCATTCATCAGGAAAACTGAAGCCTTATACAAAACTGGTTTAAGAGTGTATTGTTCCAGTTAACTGTGTTTTCCTACTAGTTTGGGGTGTTTGGAGAACTTTTTTTTTACATTTCATGCTGATAAAAATACCATGTAATCTTAATTATATGTAGATAGGTTTATCTATCTATATAATAATTATTTTCATTAATATGTATGTCCTGAGTGAAGACATTCTTACTTTCTCCACTTTCTGGCTTTACACAGTAAGCCACGAGAACTGTGATGGCAACTGGTAGGTGTGGAAATGGAACAGTTCAGCATAAAATGTAACAAAAAAAGCTTGGTGTGTTCTATCAGTACTACATCCAATTATAATCAAATATGTAAAACCCTCATGCATTACTATTTGCATGTTTCTGTACAAATCAACTTAAAAAAACCCCACCTATGTGATACCGGTGCAGTACCTTGAAACTATCTTAAATAACAAGCAAAGCTAACAAAATCTAAGCCTTTGATATGAGCGTTAGACCTTAATATCTCTTCCAGCTGAAAGACTGTATTAAACTTAACAATTTCATATGGTCAGAAGTATGGTTGCTGACAGGGAATGTTTTAAAGTGAATTGCTAGTTTTGTGTGATACTATAAGAGCATTACAAAAAGTACGTTTTTCAGCCATGTGTCAGTATTCTGCATTTTTACTGCCTTGAATGTTTGTACTCACTTCCTACTTCACTGTGTCTTTTTGCATTTCCTTAAAGTAACTGGTTAATATATGCACTACAACACACTGTTTCAATTGACCAAGCATTGGAAAAAACATAGCATTGAACATGCCTTCTTCCAACTAATTTTTGAAATCCATGCTGTTGGAAATAAATATTTTCTCATGACCTAAATGTTTTGTCTGATGATAAAAATGTTTAAAAAGTTCATTAAAACAGAGACATAAATGAATGATTTTGCTAATGAGTGTATAATTTTTAGATTGGACTGCTGCTCTAGCTAGAGTCTTTCCATGGTATTAATGTAAATAATACATAGTTTGCATTAGTTTTGCTCAGTGAGGAGAGCATTAAGTGCGCCTCTGAATGCCAAGTTACTGTAAAGTTGCTCATGATTTCAGCAATCCATCTAGCAGCTGGCACATCTGACCAAGCAAAAGCTGCTTCACTGGTGTTGTTCAGTGCACAGAACCATTAGACGGTCGTAAGTGAGAACTCCTGATCACCTGTATGCTGCATCCATAACACTCTCCAACCTCAGAATCGCTTGCTGTGTTTTGCCTCCATGTGAAAACTGGCAGCACACTGAAAAAGGCCAATCTAAAACATCATCAGCAAGGTCCATTGGTTCTATGAAAATCTAAATCCAGGAGAGCAATTGGTTGGAGAATGACGATGATGATGATAAAGTTTGACTTTGGTGAAGACCACTCTTCTCATCTACACCTTCCTGGGACATCAGATTGATTGCAGGCATCTTCTCTGTGAGTAAAAAAAATTTCAGGTTGATCAGAGAAATCCATATACCAGTGCAGATCAGGTTCAATGTGGATACTCATAAATAGTTTGAAAATTGTTTAACCACAGCAGCTATTGTACCAGTGTAGGATTCAACCTGTGCTGAAAGGAAAATGTGCATTACTAAGCAACACGTGATCAACAGCTCCATGCTGCTGTACTGTATTATGCAGATATATAGCTGATGACAAGTGAGGACAGTAAGGCACATGAGCTCTGACCTATTGATGCTGGTTTGAGCCAGTTAGTCTGTTATAACATCAACAGCCTTAAAAGTGTCTCCTGAAGATTCTTGTCCTACCTGACCTAAGTCAGATACAACTATTGTTTTACATAGCCCATGTAGATGTTTTAGCTCATGAGCATCAGTTCTTGTCGCAATGCACAACTGTACCTAGGAGTGGTACCCCATCATCTATCTGTATTTGCCTACGAGTCAGTTTGTCATTCTGTGCTCCCTTTTATGGTAAGCAAAGAGAAAAAAAAAACACTTTAGTCACATCCTAATGTTCAAAAATAGTTGCATGAATTGCATCTATCATATTTCTGTCCTCTGAATATGGTAAGAAAGCTAATCCAACTGCAGAAGTATGCATTGCAAGCTATCTAAGACTAAATTAATTCTATGCCTACAGTCTAAGTAAAAATAATAAGCCGAATTTTACCCAATTGGTGGAATACCAGTCTTCCAACCATTGTCAGTTTTTAGACCATGGTAGCAAATCGCTTTCAAGCCATCAGGATGGTACTTTGAATTGCACAGATCTCAAAAAACGCCTTAACACAGTAATTCTTTGTGTTCATTATACTATTCACCAAACAGGCATGTATTCGATGCCAAACACGCAAAAATGTTTTAGAAGACAGTCAGTTTATCAACTTACGTTCCTACTACCAGCCAAAACCAAAAAGGAATTTTTGGCTTCCATACACAAAACCTTTGCTGACATCAGATGAACAAGTACTCTTGTGTGTCCTCCTTATTTTATTTTCATGAAAGTTTGAAATGGTCTCTAGATGTCTGTTCTGTGCAAAGGTGGCATAACTCAATAAGCTGTTCTGTTTTTCAGATGATACATGTCGGTGTATCACTCTATATTTAAAGTATCTACTGTCATATGGTGTAGGAACCTATTTAGTTATGCTTTCTAGCCTAACTAAATTCTCATTTACAATATGATATTGTATGCTGGATTTGGCACCAGCCAAATACACCAGTAAAAGGGCCATAAAGCGAGTACTGTTGTAATTCACTTCACTGCTAAATCTTCTGTGCATCACTTAAACTCCGTAAACAAGAACATGGCATACCAGAGAATACAACACTTCTGTTTCTAAAATACATCATACTTTCCCCATTTAAAAGCTGCAAATTGGAATTTTAGTCATGTAGTCCTCCTTCAGGAACTTAAGAGTGTCTTATTAAATGTGAATAGACTAACATGTGCATAACCACTGTTCTGGTTTATTTCTAGTGTTCCATATGCTAATCTTAAATAGCATTATGAAATGGAAAATGCATTTCAGAGTAATTAGATAAATCTTTGCCAGAATATTCCGTCTGATAGTGTGGTCCAGCATTGGCAGTAACAAACTGAGAGTCTCAACAAATCATCAGCTGTTTTTTAGATAATGCTCTTTCAAGTTATTAAGTACTGCTCCATAGTCCTGTTTTCATGGAAATGCTGTCTTTCACCATTTTGGTAAGTGTCAATATGGCTATGCAGCTCAAAAGGATCAATATAGATCTTGGAGGAACCTATTTTGACGTGTGTACAAGAAGCAAGGGAATTCTGTCACATTTCATTTTCATACTTGTATCTGAAGCGTACATCTCAGCTGTTCATGACAACCCTGATGTATGACCTAATTCTCACCTCATGTATTTTAAAAAAGGCATGTCTCAAACACAGCAATGAAAGAGCCAACATATTTCATCATCGTAGTCTTTGAGACAAAGGAACACATGGATTTTTGTGGTTGATGAGGAATATCTGACCAACAATTCCAGATAGGAAACCAGGCGTGCCAGATTACCATTATAGCTGTCTGAGAAGGCTGGACATTTCTGTCTGACCTTCTGCTATTTCTTTTCCTTGTGGTTCAGGGGAGAACTCTGAAAACTGGATTTGCAGAAACAAGGAAATACATAGTTGTGAGAAGCTACCTGGAATGTAATAACCCTCTGAGACAAGATTAGTTTTACATGAACAAAAAAGATACAGTTCAGACAGAGAGAGATGCCTTGTCTTTCATTCCTTATTTTGATGAGGAACCGTCTATTTAAGATTTCCCAAGTGTGACCAAGCCAGACCATTGATTTGATTAGCCTTTTCACAGACCTGCAGGAAAATGCTGTTCTCCTATTTGCAGATGAGCTAGGTGACATCCCAGGCACTGCCATCTGTGTGGCACATTGGTTCCAGGGTTCCACTGGTCCTTATATTCTCCTGTCCCTTTGATTCGTGTGTGAGGAAAAGGCTTATGTTTTTCTAAGCTTCCCAAGATCTAGACTGACCCTTGACCTCTGTGATTACTTGATAGCTCACAGGTGGGGCTACCATTTTTCAGATATCTTGAATATCTGAAAAAAAGACAAATGTTTTTTCTATCACAATGGCAGACTGCAACCCTCTTGAATGTCTAAAATTATACTGGAGGCTTGCATTTCTTCTTCATTTCCAGGCTGCTTCTGAGGTACGGCCAAATCCTCACAGGCTCATGGGAGGTGCTGGCTCAGGCTTTTGGAGTCCTTGTATTCTTTCTCCCTCTTTCTCTTCTGTGAAATGCCATGTTGGAAAAGGTGGTACTCAGTAAAAATGCATGACTTTGAAACACCTGAAAGTCTAAATAGTTTACTTCCCTGGTAATGAAGCACACACAGCAAATTGAATTTTGTTGGGTTTTTGCAGCTGGTTATTATTCCCTCCTCACAACCACCATCTCTGTGAGTTACAGTTTCTAAGCGCTCTTACTCTCACGATTTAGCATGTTTTCTTCCTAGCACTCAGTGTTTGACTAACGTCTTGACTACTGTGCACGTAGGTATTTGTAAGTAGGTAGGTTCCCTGGTATTTTTTAGGTGGTTGAACAAATCTATGCAGCATTCAAGCAGTTGGGACCAGCCAGTAGTCCTTCTGCGCCCAGGCTGCAGCAGCTCCAGAGCGATCGGTAGGAAACAAAAACTGGACAAAAGCTACGTGTCCCACATATCTAAATTTATAATGATTCAGGCTTTAGGGAAGAGGTTTACTGTCTCAGCAATGATGTATTTACCATTTGTTAGGAGTCTGGATATCCTTGATTTCTTTTTCTGAATCTTGTTACCTTTGTGTCCTGAACGATTTGCAGTTCACTTGTTTTCTTCACTTGCTATGATGCACTCCTTTATTACATCCTCTAACTCTTCTCCACTAAAAACTGCGATGTTTTCTTTTGAGATTCAAACCTTTCTTTGCCCTTGATAATTCTTCTGCAAGCTCCTCTCAGCCCATCGTACCTTGTATGGAGGAGGTGGTCTGACAGAATAAAGGCATTAGAGTACCTGCTTTATATTCACTGCATTATGTCAAGCGTTATACATCTTTTTTTTACAGGGGAAGAAGAAAGGTAAAATGACTTTGACGTTTTAAATACAAATATACATTATGCTGAACGAGTCTCACTATTGCAGCTGGTTGGTTTGTTGGGTTTTTTATCCCCTGAGTGGACATGCTCCTGAACTCTGACATACAAGTAATTTTACTTTTTTACACTATTATCTATACATTTTTCTATTAGCTGATAATTAAATAGGTAACATAATTGATGGCAAATTAAACAATTGAGGTTGCTAGTTGTCTGAATTTTCCAAGTTCTCTGGCCTGGAATAATTCGGTTGTGGAACCAGGTTAATACCCTTCATGCCACTTGACAATTTTGCCTGTGCAACTTTAAAAAAAGTATCTCTGAAGTTAAGGATCTGGAATAGAGACACTTTGGGGTCCCCATTTTTTGCCAATTTTATACTAGATGTTTTTCATCTCTCAGCAAGTTTTTGATAGATGGTAGTGCCTGCAGGACTTTATGAGTCACTGTATAAGCATCAAATTTTTGAAATTGTATTTTTTTCCTTAATCCTTTTTTTCAGTGTAATAACTGGTTATTTTGATAGTGCAATAAAGATAACATAAAAATCAAAGGCTACTGAAATGATTTATTCCATATTACATGTCACAGAAGAGAATATAAATACCTAATAGAAGTTGAAATATATCTTTTTTGACTAGAGGCTAAAATTGAAGTGTTCTACAGAAGGATGTACTCCTGTTGTCGTTAGTGGGAGGACCGTGTTGCTGTAGGTTATTAGGAAGTGCTGAATTTCAAGGCAGACACTTTCCTCCAGGGTCTATAGATGTTTTTTAAAGTAGTCTATAAAAGTATAAATATCAGCTTATGTGCTTTCACATTTACTTTACCTTTGTACCTCTGAAACAGGCTCACATATCAATTAACGTATTTTGGGCCTCAAGAGATGACTAGAATTAGTATTTTTATACTATTATCAGCTTGGTAATTGATTGGCAACTATTATTCTGAAATTTAAAGTATTTATGAAAATTTGCTTGAACCCTGTCTTGCCTACTAAAAAATGTTGAAACATCTCCTGTAAGAAATTCAGTAAGAAATAAAGAGGCCTAATACTTGCAAAACAAACCTTGTAAATATACTTACTCTACATCATCAGACCTTTATTTCCAAACGCTGTACAGAAGGCAAAAGTTAAAGTAGCACGTGCCCAACCATAAATAAGGTCTTTTTCTTTCAAAATCTTTCCAATCCATTGGAATAAATGGAAATACCATAAAGGGGGTTTGGAGCAGAAAAAGTACGGCTTTGTTACTTGTGAAAGTATCATTGAAAGCAAACCTGGCCAAGCTCACTTGAAGGAATAAGAAAATTATTCATGTAAAAAAGTGACATTGTATCTCAGTGAGTCAAGTCAAGAGCAAATAAGGCGTAAATAAGGAGTAACTTGAAGTAGTTTTTCCAGTGCTTACATAAGTGTGTTTCTGTAGAAACAAGTGTGAAGTAACACACAAGTAAAACAACACAGTGGGTTTATCTGAATAGTTGAGATTTTCAGCAGAATTACACAGGCATTATTTTAACTAATGGTAAGTTTCAGAACTGGCTGTTCCCTGATCGTGATGGTAAAGAAGGAAGGTATAGAGTTTCATACGTTGTTGAACAACATGGGGGGAAAAAGAGGCAGGGAAGGGCTGAGATTCCATTTTTGGCCTAATCTTGCTTGAATTCAAAGGAAGCACAGGTAAGGAGAGGAGATTTACTGGAAATCTTCTCCCAGTGAGTTCAACCTTAATACATAAATAAAAGTAACAAGAGTGGGATTTTGGTTTTTTTGGAGTACCCAAAGGTAGAACTACTTTTCAGTAATGCTGAGATTTTAATATGCAACTAATAAAAGGATGTTAGCATAGCATTTTGAAAATGTCAGGCGCTAAATGCTAAGCCCACTGAAATCACTGGCAATCTTACCTGTACAAGACCCCAAAGGTCAGGTTATATAGAAATTCTTCTAAAACTGAAATCAGAAGGAGGGATTGTTTGTTTATCTTTAGCTCAAGTAGAAGACTACGAGTGGGAAGTCAACTATTTTCAGGTACACATTAAGATTCTACGAAGTATATATTACCCTTTTTAATGTATTCTCTCCATCACCCTGATTCAAAATCAATTAGCAGTGGAATGAAGACCCTAATTTAAGGTATTTTACACCTCTGTGAAGAGAAGATAGTTACAAATAGTTTTATTACACAGGAAAATACCTATCTCTAGAGAGTTAGGAGAGGCCCATGCATGATATAAAAGCTGCATAATCCCTCTTCTTGAAGATTTTATGATGCACACTTTTTCAAATTTGCTTTCTGCAGGAAGGTGAATGGCATTTCTATAAAAGTAAGTTTTACCTGTATAAGGAGTCCTTTTGGGACACATATATACTCAGCACTGTGAGATTCATGAAACAAAATTTTAAAATATATGTAAAATATGATTTTTTTTTTTTCCCCACTGAACAGTGAAAGTATGTGGGACCCAAGAAAAAACAACTTGTTGAAGAGATACTTCAAAAAGATACTCTTTTTAAAAAATCAGGAAGATGTCGAGTATTAGAGTATTAAGAACAATAGATTCTGCAGTAATAAGATCACAGTATATGATAAGTAAGGCAAAAAAAACAACCCTTCATCAAGAGCTTTCTGCTGTGGGTAAAAGATATTTATTTCTAGTTTATAAATGCCTCAAGCGTCCAAGACAGCTGTAGAAACACTGATGTTTTCCTTGCAGAAAAATCAGTTTCAAAGTAACAGAAAATTTGTGTTCTAAAAAGCTGTAACTTGCCTTCTGTTTTTGAAATCCTGCCATCGTTATGTTTCACTGAAGAGAGTGGCAATTACTGTAATGTCACTCCTTCTCTTGACAGCCCAGATTGCGCAGTATTTTTGCCTGATTTTCACTGTTCCCGGAGACCATCCGTTCCCCCCATGCCAACACAATGCTAGGGCAGGAGGTTGGACACAGCGCAAGGCACTCGCAGCAAGGATCGTTCCAGGGACCCCTCCTCTCCGCTGCCCACCACACCAGTGTCTTCTGCACGGGGCAGTGTCTGGTCTCTCCATGAAGTCAACGTATTGACAACTGTAGGTTTGTTACATCTGATCAAACAACAAAAATCCCTCAAAACCCTCCTCCCAAAAGAACCCAGAGGCAGATTGTGTTGACAGCCTTTCTGGTACCAAATGGCAAGAACATCATAGCTTTCTTACAGCTATGATTTCACTTTAAGATACTGAACACACACCCACCCCCCCCACCCCATATTCTTGTAGAAACATCTTGAAATGTCTTACTGAAAAGTACTAAGCAGACTTTCAAGGGATGCCAATTATCACTTAGATCATCCAATAGCTTTTCTTCCACTTGTTTTCTCACTAGGATGTTGCTGAGGTTTTGGGGCCTCTTAAACTAGTGACTTGTCTGCTCGTGGACTCAGTCCAAGGCAGATTTGAAGTGGAATTGAGCGTATCTTTAAAAACTGCCCCATACTTTTAAATGCTTAAAGTACTGTTTTCCTGCCTTTTTGCATTATTTAAGCGAGCCAAATCCAAATTGCTTGGAGTTCCTTACAAGACATAAATCACAACAAATGGTTGGAGATTTTTTTCTCATGCCTGTGTTTCTCAGATTTCATCCAATGTTGATTTTCCAAGGGAAAAAAATTCTTAAAACATGCATAATAACTCTTCTAAGCACATCCTAAAGATAATAAATATGGCCTGTCATTGTCATGACTTTTCTCCTGCAACACACTGGAGATTATCTGATCGTTAAAGTCCCAGTCTTGTAAACAACTATATTTGGATACTGCTGGGACTACTTGATTATTTTCTTTTTTTTTGGTTCTGATTATTTTCCTTTTTTTTGTGATAACCAGTACTAAGCAGATTACAGGAAGATAAGGGCATCCCTATGGCTCAGCATCAAATCATGCCTGAAGCTTGTGAAGACTATTTCTGCAGTAGTTACTCTTGATAGAGTGGGAATTTATTGTGAAATATTGAGAACAAAGACAATATTTGGGACATTGCATGGATGCTTGGTCTTAAAGCTAGAAGGCACTTTATCCAACATGGAGGACGTGTGTTTTGAATAGGGAGATTTATACAAAATTGCCTTCTACTACTTTGTGTTAGAAGATGATTAGCTGAAGAAGTTTATTGGGTGCAAAGTATGACATACTGTGAACCACAGATTTCCTTTTAATGGTGTGACTGCAGTTTCCATGCAAGAAACTCCTTAATAATTAATTGATTTATTTTGATTGTACTGTGTTTGAGGTAAGTTATATGCTGTTCCTTTTAATTCTATAAAATAGAATTTTTATTTAAATAGTGTCATTAACATTCATGGGAAAGAAATCCACTGAATCACTGAGGTCTGTTTTGCAGCTGAAGTAGCTTACAGGGTGCATATGGCCAAACTCAGAACTGAGGGTGGGAGGAATGCCATTTTAAAAGGCAGCCTTGTGGAAACTAGGAATTTGAGTAAGAAAAAAGTTCTCTTGAGCCCCTCAGCTTTAGAGAGTTTGCCTTCAAGAGGAACTGTTGTGTTGTCTGATGTTTGTCTCTGTGATATATAGATGAAGTTGAACCAGGCCAAGTGCAAGGTCCAGCACCTGGGACACAGCAATCCCAGGCAAAAATACAGGTTGGGCAGAGAATGGCTTGAGAGCAGCCCTGAGAAGAAGGACTTGAGGGTGCAGGTGGACGAGAAGCTCCACGTGAGCCGGCAATGCGCACTTGCAGCCCAGAAAGACAACCGCATCCTGGGCTGCATCAAAAGAAGTGTGGCCAGCTGGTCAAGGGAGGTGACTCTCCCCCTCTACTCTGCNCCATTCTTTAGACCCTATGGAGTTACCACCAGAAAACAAAAAGTCCTTTTCAGTCTGTCCAACAGCCAAAGGACAAACCCCTTGTTACCTCATTTTCCCATCTGGCATAGGGCATAAAGTGCTTATTTTCCTGTGCCTGTCTTCTGTTGACTATTTCTAATCTTCGTTTCTTTGCTGATCAGCTTGCTAACATCTTCAGGACATTTCTGTGGAAGAAATACTCTGCAGTGTTGCAAGAACCAAGCACCCTCCTAACAGGCTGCAGAGGGGCCACACAATGTGTGGGCAGGCAGAGGCAACACACTGATGTGTTATTTAATATTACGTGGGCATTAAAATTTATCAAACTGGAGGCAGTAAAGCCACCAAATCCTTGAAGTGCTCAGTGCGAGGAATCAGTGGTGCTATGCGCTTACATTATACGATTATACGATTACACTACATGCACCACAGCAGCCAAGAGCTGTGCTTTTACAGCAAACTCTTGGATTGTTCTCTCTAGCGATTGTGTTTTACAGGTCGTGATACAAATCAAGTAGCTCTAAGACAGCAATAGCTGAAAGCAATTGAACTGTGGAGAAAAGGAGCTACAGTTTAATTTTTCAAGGCTGACTAAGCCCTTTAATATTGCCAGAAAAATCACTACTTCTAACTACTCCAAACCCCACTGCTGCCAGCTCCCAACAAGCAGAACAAAAAAAGGCAGGTAGGAGCAGGCTGCTGCTGTCAGAAGAGCTCATGCAGCAGGCAAGTCCTTCCCTGCCCATACCCACAGGCATACACGAAAGAGAGCAGCTGAAAATGAGATTTTAGGCTAAATAATTTGTCCTAACAAGGTTGGGCTGTGAATCCAGCGCTCCTGGTTTAGGCTACAGAGATCTCATGCATATCCTAGCTGGCCATGCAGTGTAAATGCTGAATAAATAGAAATTTCCCTGGTTGAATCTGTTACTTTGGGTATCAACCTATTGGAATGACAGAGGGTGATGAAACAGGACAGAAGACCACATTAAACCTGGCTAGATCAAACCAAATTTTATTCACCAAAAAAATAAAAAGATGCTTAATGAGTTGTATGCTCTAAGATCCATGACAACATAAGCTATGAGCTTGTAGAGAATGATGGATTTGCATGTAGAATGCTCAACATACTCCTCACAAGAGAACATTTGTGCAGCCAACTGTTACAGTTGGAGTAAAAGAAAAGATGCTCTAACACCCAACTGGACTAAAGATGAAGAAGTATTGTTGCCTTAACTGATGTTCTTCCTCTGTGACCTCAATTTTCCAATTTCTCTGTGGGTAGAGAAGAAAAAAAAAGCTGTGAACTTGTAAAAGTCGGAACACGCTTACCCACCTTGTCCATGTGCGAGTTTGCACTGGTTCAACCTGCAATTTTGTTGAAAACTGAACCCTGCCTTAAGCTCTCAGAAGGCATTTTTAATCAG
>VXBO01014521.1:928944-969012 GCA_013400135.1 Rhinoptilus africanus
TACTCCTCACAAGAGAACATTTGTGCAGCCAACTGTTACAGTTGGAGTAAAAGAAAAGATGCTCTAACACCCAACTGGACTAAAGATGAAGAAGTATTGTTGCCTTAACTGATGTTCTTCCTCTGTGACCTCAATTTTCCAATTTCTCTGTGGGTAGAGAAGAAAAAAAAAGCTGTGAACTTGTAAAAGTCGGAACACGCTTACCCACCTTGTCCATGTGCGAGTTTGCACTGGTTCAACCTGCAATTTTGTTGAAAACTGAACCCTGCCTTAAGCTCTCAGAAGGCATTTTTAATCAGCATAAACTGTAATCAACATAAACTGTCTCACCTTGCGCTCAATTTATATCTGGCTTGTATTGAGCTAAACTNTGTGCGGTGCTGGCTGCGCTGCCCGGCTTGGAGCTGCGCTCCGCGGCCGGAGCTGCGCCCGCCCCCGCTGGTGCCCGCAGCCCGCTTTGCGCCGGCGGCCGCGGCAGGACGGCCGGAAAGGTAGGAGGGCTCCCGCCGCCCCCGCTCCCCCTCTGCCTCCGGGCAGCATCTCTCGCCCCCCAGCTCCGCGGGCGGGGAGGNAAAAAAAAAAAAAAAAAGAGGGGAGGGGAAGGGCTGGATTCAGAAAAGGGCTTTTTTTTTTTCTGCCGAGGCTCCGCCGCTGCTCCGGGCAGCCCCGTGGTAGCAGTGTAAAGCTTGCTGGGGAAAAAAAAGAAAAANATGAATGCCAGCTGCATCTCCTGTGGATAAATGGGAAGGGGATGGACTGCACTGAACCTCCGATTATGACAACGCAATATTTCAGCATATACTCGGGGAAAAAGCCTCCATCCACCCAGGATGCTTTCCTCAGGGGCGGGAAGCCCACGTTTGAACTGCCAGCATCTGCCTCGAACNCTCGCTCGTTTTGCTGGCCGGGAAAAGCTTGCGAGGGAGCCCGAGCATCAGGCGGCGGCAGCTCCGGCGGCTGCCGGCCCCTCGGCTCCCCGGCGGGCCCCGGCATCGCCGCACGGCGCGGCCCGTGCCCGGGCTTTGAAAGAGCCGAAATCCGGCTGAGATACCCGGGATGAAACCCTGTTTGCTATCCCGAAAGTCGCATCCCCTCTCAGGGAAAAGCACCGGCCTGGCAGCCGGGGGAGCCCGGGCTGCTGCTTTGTACAGCTGAGAGTTTCATTATTTTCTCCCTTTTAGGGTGGGGAGAGGTGGTCCCTCTCCAGACTTTTGTCATTCGAACCCCTTTCATCATAGCGGCGAGATTGCATCATGTTACGGTGCTGGATTCAGTAAGGGCAAAGGCGAAAAGAACCGTCCTTCCAGATCTGTCCCATTGGCTTCCCCGCCCGACCCCCTCCTTTTTATTTCCTGTTGAAGAGCGAGGTTAGCACCAAAAAGCAGCCTGCCATTGGTAGGCGGCCGTTCAGTTCCCAGCGACGTATTTTGATTTCTTCCACTGAGGGTTTTTTGTGGAAGCTCAGTTTTAACTTTGTCGGTTCTATGCGCGTTCTGTGTCTTGGGTGAAATAGGGGAAACTCGCCAAAGATTTAGCCGGTGGGAAAATGATAGGCTGTGAAAGGGCCAGGTAAACAGCCAAAAGCAGATGTTGCTTTATAAACTAAAGCTCTGGAGTTGGAGGAGGCGAATGGATTCAGGCAGGCATCCCTCGGAAACCGAGGCGTTCACCTGCCCAGAAAGGCAGCGTAGATGAATGAATGCGCCCTTCTGAAAGGCAAGGCAAGACAGATGTCAGGAACAGAGAAGTATTTAGCTAATCTCCCTGCTGGATCCTATACGATCAGTTTGATGCAAACACTTGGTGTGTCTGTGCCAGTTTTATTTATCATACCTTTGCAATGACTTTTCAGCTGAGATTTGACTAGAAAATAATACGTCTCAGAGCCAGAGAGATCTAATTAAATACTGTACTGCAGCCCAGGGCTTCCCAAGCTGACGGATTCTGCTGTTCTTTGTGCAGTTCTTTGTTTTGTTCTGTGGGGAAAAAAAAAAATGTCACAGTCCGGCTTGGTTCGGCTCTGGGAGGTATTTTCCATAACTAGTACCTCGCCCTTGCAGGTGCTCTGTCGCTGTCTGCTCCAAGTGTTATGTGGCCACTTTTTTCTTTTATGAAAACAGCAGTATTACGAAGTTCTTTTTCTCTGCTTCTCCGTGAGGGGTCGGGGCAGGGGGAGAAGGGGACAGCTTGGCAGCCAGATGGATCCATCCATCAGCGCTCTTCTCTACGGGCACTTGGTGCCCTTCAGTCATCCCTTATGCCTCCTGGTGGTTTCCAGAGGAAGAGCCACACAATTACTGTTTCCTTTTGAACAATCCCTTTTTCCTTTTGGAACTGGTGTGGAACTGGAGCATTAGACATTAGCATCCTACATTAGAGCCAGAGGGAGAGCCGTTCTGTCTTTCTGGGGCTATAGGGCACCAGATGGGTTTAAGAATTTCAAGTGGATTCTGAAAAGATGCATTTACAGTTTCCTTTGTGTATGTGGATACCCAGCGATCGCAGTGACAAGCCTGCACGCAGAACAATGAGCAGATATTCACTGCCTTTGGTGATATATGGCACTGTTTGGTATTGTATCCTGGGAAATATGGCAGTAAAATTCAAAGTGTTATGTGGTGTTCTCGTGTCTCAGGCAGATTTTTAGATGAAGGGATTTGGAAGATCTGTGGCGTTGAATTTGCAGTGTTTCTTGAAGCAGTGGCAACAAGGAGGGCTAAAATGCAAAGACACTTCAATTGGTCAGTCACGCACAGTATTTTAAAATCTTACAACCTTAGTGGAGAGGTTTTTCATTTTCATCTCTTGAAGCTCTCAAAGTTGAAGCGATATTGTCAGAGACGTTAAAAAAATATATATAAATATTGAAATCTCCGTGGGGGCAGGCGGTGTTTGGTACACATATTTGGTATTTGGTACACTAATTGTGCTGTTCTTTTCAGTGGTGCAAAGAGGACCTGCTGTAAGGTCAGATCAGGAATTGTCTTGCCCTGCTGCTCACTGCAGACTTCCTTGAGACATTGCCCCAGGACAAAAAGCCAGCGGTTCAGAGCTAGTTTATGCAATCTGGGGTCGATCAGTTTCATTTCCGTCCATTTTCAAAACTTTTTGTATCTGATCCATCAGTCAATGCAGTATGGTATCCAGGAGCCTGCCTGGTTAACTGCATTGTTCGAAGCTGCGCTCTTTGTTTTGCGAGGAGGGGGCGAGGAGGAGGAGGAACGCATGTGCTTTGTATTTCTTTGCAAGAGATCTCTTGCTGAAGTGGGAGGGTGGGATGCAAGGATTTACGCTTCCAAACTCCCCTACTGGTTAGTTCACTCTATGTTATTATGGTTTTAGTCATACTGAAGCCGTCTGTGTCCACTTAAAAAAAATGATGCATCCCTTCCAGTTACGCAATTCGACTTGTTTTAGATGTGAATGACACCTTGCTACTGGTATAACCCTGAATTTCCTCTGATTCATCAGTTTATTGACAAGTACGGTGTTTCATCTCCCACAGGAACTGTCTGGCTGGGCTGGGCAGGTGAGTGTGATACACACTCACTAGATACTATTCCAGGTTAATATACCTTGATATAAAATGTTCTTAGGCTCCCAATTGAACTCTTACAGTGAAACCCAACAAAAAAAAATAGAAAAATGGAAGTCAACCGAAGGACTACAGAGTTACTGTGAATCATAGAATCATAGAATCATAGGGTTGGAAGGGACCTCTGGAGATCANCAGCCCAGGATGCCATTGGCCGCCTTAGCCACAAGGGCACATTGCTGGCTCATGGTCATCCTCCTGTCTACCAGGACCCCCAGGTCCCTTTCACCTACACTGCTCTCCAGCAGGTCAGCCCCCAACCTGTACTGGTACATTGTGTTTTTCTTCCCCAAATGCAAAACTCTACACTTGCCCTTGTTGAACCTCATCAGGTTTCACCCCGCCCAACTCTCCAGCCTGTCCAGGTCCCTCTGAATGGCAGCACAGTCTTCTGGGGTGTCGGCCACTCCTCCCAGCTTGGTGTCATCCGCAAACTTGCTGAGGGTACACTCTGTACCCTCATCCAGGTCGTTGATGAAGATGTTGAACACCACCGGTCCCAGTACCGACCCCTGAGGGACTCAACTAGTCACAGGCCTCCAACTAGATTCTGCCCCATTGACTACGAACTCTGAACCAGGGCTGAAAATGCTAAGGCTTCAACGTACTCCTGTTCTACATCTATTCAAGTTATCTACTGAAATTTAGGAGTTAGCTTTTCTACTATGAAGCATCCTCAGCTGGCCTTGGAGCAAATTTAGGTTTTTGATGCCATACTAGATGTCTTTCTGGGGAGTGTCTGAATTAAAGCAATACCGAGAACAGTCTGTCAACACTATGAGCAGGTAAGAAAACATGTAACTGCAATGGCATGGAGGTGACCCTGAGTGCAGTGTGCAGGTGTTCGGTCTGCACCTACCCATCTGCCTGTACGTGAAGGTCTTGCACCGTAACATAGGTAAAATAGCTCTTACTCTCTGCCTAAACTTAACTCTTGACTCTCCATGTCATGAAACCCGTGCCAATGCTAGTAATGCTAATGAGTAGTATTGTAGGAAAATAATGGGGCTTTGTGGAAAGGGAGATATCTCATAGCAGATAACAAATGAGCCTTTTGGGACATAAGCCCTATTCTCCAGAGATATGGTAAGAAATGAAATCTTGAATGGCAGAAAAATAGAGTTGTCTGCTGTCTATTACCCCTCTGCCCTCTGAACAGAAAGTTGGCCGTGACATATGGTGTGTAGTAAGGTTTGACCACTCAAGGTGCTGAGCACTCTGAACATGCAGCAATGTCCAGATGAGCTGGTGGTGGTCACCTCTCTTAGAGTAGCCCTGGGAGAATACACGAGGCTATGAAAAGAATGAGTCGGTATCTGTTGTGTATTTTACCAGTGTCCATCAAGAAACCTAGGAAAGAAGCTCCTAAGAGGATTTTTTTTTTATTAGTTTGATTTTGTAAAGATATTGCTCTTTATATGTAGTGGTATCTTAAAAGTTAATGGTGTCAGTTTGGCAGTAAAATAAGCAAAACTGCATAGGACTGTCTTTAAATCTCTTCTCTAAACTGGAAAAGAAATACATTTTAAGAAATCGGTGTGTTATTCCTCTCATGGTGACATAGTGGTGTGATTTTTTGACTATATCTGGGGGATTTCTGCTGCCAGCATATCTCTGCCATCATGTATTTTTGAGCTGAGTGATAAAGCCTGTCTTTCTCTAGAACAGATGTTAGTGCCAAAATCCTTATGAGTACAAAATGCTGAAGAAAAACATTTCCATCCATTAATATTAAGTGTCAGAAAAGAGTACACAAGTGGTTTCAAATTTAATCTGCAATGTAGCTGATGTCTCAAAGATAACAGCATTTTTACCCCCAAGAAATACAGCACTTTGTGTGTGTGAGGTAATTGCTATGAGTTGCACTAAATATATATTATTCATTAGGGGACTGTCATTATATCATGTTTGTGAATTCCCCAAAGTCTCTTATCACTGTGCTCCTCACATCTAAACATATATGGAAAACAAGATTTTGGTGTCCTACTTGACTGACTTATGTTCTGGCTTGCTGAATTATCCTGAACTGGTACCCACTTTTAATGAGCATGCTTGCTTGGTTCATTTAAAATGAATGGACTTTGGGAAAGGAGCTTAATTAATGTATTCACAGTAGCAGAGATAGCACTTCCTCACAGAGAATATGTAGTGGTATGTTATCTCAGTTTTACAGAGAAGCAAATAGTAAAAGCTCTTTAATATGCCACTTTCATGCTAAACTACTATGCGCTGCCTTCAAATACATAAAGGCTCAGTATTTGGCCAGTTGCTGTGGGTGGATTCTTTTTTGTCCATTAAAGTATGTTTAAGTATCTCTTTGAAACTTATCTGGTCTCTCATCGGTTACACATGCGTACAGCATTCCTGTTGTTCATAACTGGAAGAGGAGATAAGACGAGGTAAGGAGGGAATTTCCTTGTATTAACAATTAGCAGATCCAGATTTTATATTGCTGGACCATTTCTTACCAGGAGCAGCTGCAAAGAGAGAATTACAGTGTGACCTTCACAGCATTTCCTAGTGCAGTCATCAATCAGTTCTGGCAGGAGCTTTATCGCATCTATCAGTGTGGCTCATAAGCCACATGCTGTCTAGTCTGGGGGGAAAAACAAACAAACAATGGGAGCTACTGTAGGTTTTGTTTAAAATAAAACAACCAGGAGTGAGGTTTTCCCATATGTGCCAGCTTTGTAGGCAGATTTCAATTTTTACTGTGTGCTGTTGGGCTGATAAATAAAATACGATGATTGTGAAGCAGTGGAAGAGATTTCCACTACGTCGCAATGGCGTTGGGAAATCATTCACAAGGCGTTGCAGCTTCAGCCTTTCGTGGTCGATGCTCTCCAGCCTCATTCTAATCCTCAGTATTATTTTTACTAAGGAGTTGATGCACTTAGATTAATTTATGTGTTTTCTGAACACATAATGTTAGGGAATAAAGAACTGTTTTCAGACTTCTCTGATTTTTATATGAAGTAACGTAGCTTTCTCAGATTAAGTGGTTTGCTATTTTTTTGTGGGTATGTGTGCCTTCATGGGCTATTTTAGGGCTCTTTCCGAGGCAATCAGCTGCAGCATCCCACTTTTGAGCATGCAAAACCTATTAACATGTTGTTAAGTGTTTTATTTGTTTGTTTTGTGTGTGTTTGGTTTTCCCTACTGACCTTGGTCTGGTTTGGAGTTCTACTGAAATTTAAAACATTTTGTGTTCTTACTGTTACACCACGTTTGCTGCCGTTTTCAAATTCCTTTGCTCTTCTTTTCTTCCCAGCTGCAGTAAGTACAACTTTCTTGCCTTGTTTTCCAGGGCTCAGTACAGTGACAGGTTGTCACTTTGTGCCTGGCTTCCTTGCAGGCAAGTCCAAGTCCTAGTCCTAGCTAACAGGTAGATGGGAGAGCAGGAAGCAACAGGGACAGGCAGAATTGCTAGTGTGTAATTCTAACTTCCTTCATGGGCATATGTTTATATGTAGATATGATATATACAGAATGAATCATAGAATGGTTTGGGTTGGAAGGGACCTTAAAGATCACCTAGTTCCAACCCCCCTGCCCTGGGCAGGGACACCTCCCACCAGAGCAGGCTGCTCCAAGCCTCATCCAGCCTGGCCTTGAACACTTCCAGGGATGGCACATCCACAGCTTCTCTGGGCAACCTGTTCCAGTCTCTCACCACCCTCACAGTAAAGAAATTCTTCCTAATGTCCAATCTAAGTCTCCCCTCTTTCAGTTTGAAACTGTTACCCCTCGTCCTATCGCTCCACTCCCTGATGGAGAGTCCCTCCCCATCTTTCCTGTAGGCCCCCTTTAAGTACTGGAAGGCTGTATATAAATAGATACATGGAGACAGTGTGTATATGTATAGGTGATATGTATTAGAGCTGCCTTTGTCACACAGGTTTTCTGAGAAAAATGGCTAATTCCTAATAAATAGAGATATTTACTGTTATACTATCATGTAAAAGGTTAAGGCCATGAGCTTCAAACTCTTAACGTTAATGGCTGAGAGCAGGGTGTTATCGTTAATTTTTGTGGTTTTTAAACAGCCAGTTCTTGGTAAAAGCTACCTTGGCACTAGATTTGGGCAAGGAAGCTTGAAATGCCCTAAGAAATGAGCAATAGCAGGTGCGAGGAAAATGCTCATAAAATGTGGAATACATTTAGCAAAATGCTTATCTACTCTATCAGGAAAAAAACCATGTGAATTGGCTAGCTGGCTATGGAAAGAATGACTTTGGAGGTTTTCCTCTATGTGGGCTGTGTCGGTTTGAGAGGTTTTATGGCCGCAGCTGCTGAGGTGGCACCGTGCAGGGCAGTAGCCGCGGCTCAACCCCTGCCCCAGAGACCAGCAAACCCTGGTGAAACGGAGCCTGCCCAAAATGATGCTGCGCGTCGTCTGTCTTCCAATGCTGAGGCTGTCCCTGAGGATTTTGGCAGCCAAGGGGAAGGGTTTGACAGACGGACACCCTTGGGTGGTCTCAGATGGTGCTCTCAGCCGCTGCGTGACAGCAGTGCGCATCCCCACTGCTGAGCCGGCATCAGCCCCTGGGTCCCAGCCCAGCATCTCTGCCCGCACAGGAGGTGGGGCCAGGGGGGGCTGAAACTCTGGATCACGAGCTCCAGCAGCTGGGCACCACAGCTGCACAACCACTTGGTAGAGGGGTTTTAAGAGGCCAAAGCCTTAAGTGGTCCCATCCCAGCAGGGGCATGAAGAGGAGATGGGAAGCTGCCAGCAGGAATTCGTTGTTTGGGGGCTCCTGTTTGATGAGCACGCGGCAAACCAGCTGGCTGCCTGCCTCTGGCGTAGACCGAACAAAAAGACATCGTTTCAGCCCTGCAAGCAGGGTGGGCTGCGGTAAGGAAATGATAAAATGGCAGCAGTTGAAAATAAGACAGATAATGTCAAAGGCAAAGTTATTAGATAAGGAGAAGTGGGGCTGCTGAGTGTCACCGGGGCGGTGGTGGCCAGGAGCTGAGCTGCAGAGAGGCCACTGCTTGATGCTGTTCCGCTGCTGGGGCTTAGCAGAGATCAAACCGAAATAAATTGCCCTTGCGGAGAGTGGGATTTATTCTTGTAAGCCCAGTCCGTGCTAGGGAACAGAGTGAAATACTTAGTGGATGTTGTCGCTGCCTGTGGGAGGTACAGACAGAAGAAAAGAAATACCTGAAAATGTTAGGAGCTGACTGATTTTCAGCTCTCTTAACACACAACATTATCAAAGAATACCCTTTGGAAAATTAAAAGATCTCCTTATTGGAGGGGGAAAAAATTAATTCAGGCTGAGCAGCTTCTGTAGATGTATAGAGCTCTCCTCCTTGCACCATGTGTTTGCCATTAGGGCCAGAAAAAGCAGCAAGTCCCTTTGGACAGGGGATGATGGGTCCTTCAGGAAGAACCAGGAGAGCTGAAATGAGATAGAGACTAGGTCAGGCCACGGCATTTTGTTTTGAGCTTAACAGGAATGAAATCCACCCTGAAGAGTCTTGGGGAAAATTCTGGATGGGGGCCAGTGTGAATAATGCTGAGTGCAGATGGGTGGGACCCCACCTGGTTACAAAAACAATCCGATTTCCAAGGTTAGTTGGTTCTGCTGACAAGTAAGGTCTCATTTAAAAGGAAAAAAAAACAGTTGGAGACCTTGAAAAAACCCAACCAAACAAAAAACAAGCAAAAAAAAAAGCCCAAAAAACCTAAAAATCTCTCACTTCAGAAATTAATGAAAACAAGCCCCCAAACATGCAGACAGATGAAAGCACACATCAGAAACCTCAGATAAACAAAACAAGTGTCCTCTGGGGAATGGAAGAGCTGTTCCCTCTCTGGGAAAGTTTGTCTGTTCCTGTGGCTTGTGAACTTTTCATCTTCTCTGGGACTTTCTGCTGTCCTTGGTTCACTGTTTGCAGCTTCTTGGTCTCCTGCGCTTCTTTCCCTGGAGCTCGGAGTAGTGTTTATGCAAGTGCTCAGCTTTAAATAAATGAATCATCTCATTTGATGGCGGTGAGATTAGTGCTTGGGGTTGTGCCCGTGTTTACGCTGCTCTGCTGAGCGGGAGCCCCTGCGGACAGGAGCGGGCTCGGGATGTGTGTAGATGTGCCCACCCCACAACCACCTTTCTGCCCCCCAAAGGAGCCCTCCACTGCTGCATCTTGGAGCCACCAAGACACTTTCCCCCTTGTGACAGCCACATCCTGAGCCGGATCCCAGAGCCGATTGGCATCAAACCGTGTCCAACAAGATGCAGCAGTTAATTTTAACCTGACTCAAATCCCAATTAGGCTCCTGGTGACTGCTGTTCCCGTCTGTCTGTCTGCAGTGACAGCCTCGCAGCCTCTCAACGCTGCAATTTCCTTCACATCCTTTTGGATCTTCTCCTTTGTTATTGTTTACAAAACGCCGAGTCTAGATTTTGCATGTGTGGAAACTCTTGCTGAGAGCTGTCAGTCACCCCTTTGACCTGGTCTTCTCCAGAGCTCTCATTTGTCCGTCTTCTTGCTTATATGTAACTTTTGCAGCTGTGTAACTTTTTAAAGTTATTTGCGTGTAAAAAATGGGCTATACTGAAGGCTTCCCTGTGAAGAGTAGCTCTTGTACAACCTAAGGGCCTTTACAGGTACCTGTAGGAGGCCCGCATGACTGTGTCCCCCAAAGAAACAACTGAAATACTGATTAAATTACAAGGAAGGCAAAACCTATCTTGAAGAGGTATGACGTTTGGGGATTTTTAGACTTCTTCAACCCTTTTCAACTCCTTCGATATCTTTTTCCTGCCACAGTAATATCTTTTTTAAGCAAGATGGGACTGACTGCTGTACTTGCACTTGGGGATTCCTTTCTGAGTTATGCACCTCTGTGCGCTCCGAGATCTAAGTGCAAACTCAGATTACCTTGAAGTTTATTGTACTTTATGAGAGCAAAGGGTGAAATCAGTCTGTGAGACTTGGGGTCATTTGGGCTAGGTTTCCTGACATACCAGCCCTTGCAAAAAAACAGCTGTTGTAGGGTTGTCATTCTGCCAGCTTTAAAGAAAAACAACCAAATAAAGAAAAAAACACTCTGCCAAATAGGGATCAAAGCTTAGCTTGGTTTGAGTGTGCTTTAAGTAGTCTCAGTCTTTGAATTTACATCAGTTAAGTTCTTTCCTTTCAGGGGGTGACTTGGAAACAATATTTATGGGAGTCCTTTCCCTGTACATCACTATCACTGTAGGGAAGGGCTGCTTCCTATTCAGGTCTAAGTGCGTTCCTCTGTGAGTCAGGATCTGCACAACCTAGAGCGAGTTCTAAATGTAAATACCTGGAAGTAAAGATATATAAAATGAAGGTACACAGCTTTCCTAGGTGTGACTGCGGAGCTGTTTTTGGCCAGGAGGCATCAACAGGATGGTCCAAGTCACCTGGCTGAGCCAGGAACAAAGTTGCCAAGAGACATCATTGCAGGAATGTGCTCTTGCTCAAGCTATAGCTTGAGCTATATAAATAGCCAAAAACATGAGTGTGCTTCTAGCAAGTTATCATCAGTGACTTACAGAGCACTTGGTACCCTAGAGCAGCTCTTTAGATGTTAATAACTCATAAAAAAATAATGACTTCATGAGATGGGACGGGGAGTGGGAACTGGAAATGGCAGATGCTCAGGGTGCAGAGGGAAGGAGAGAACTGACTCAGTCTGCCTGAATGCTTGAAAGAAATGCATAATAAAGTTGTAAGGATTTTGGTGCACTGTTCGTCCCTCTCATCAGCCCTGCTAGTGCCTCAGCACTCCTGAGATTTCAGTATAGAGCTGTAGTCTTCACTTTAATGAAGTGCATAGGAGGGAGAGAAGCGTGTAAGAATCCTATAGCAACTTCTGCCATTTTTGCTACCGTCACCCTTGGTTTATAAGTTTTCATCTTAACTCCTGCGACTCAGTTGAGTTTAGGAACACTCCTAAACTCTGCAATAAACAAGCTTTTGTATACTTTACCTGGGAAACCTAATTTTTGGAATAATGCTGGGTGTTATATCCATAGGACTGTTTGTCACCATTTGAACTGCAGTTTGCAGGTGTTAGGTCACTTGCCCCTTCTTCCAAGCAGTCTATGGAGCAAACATCTCACCTGCTGTTTTCAGTCCTGTACTCCTTACGTGAGCAGTGTCATGTAATGCTGTACTATTTGCTATTAAAATTACAGAGTGCACTCTTCTCCCAGCGATCCAGTGGAGAAGAGCCGTGCAAGTTATCTCACTGACGTGAGATGTGCTGTGACTCCCCAGACATCCATGCGCTTTTCTTTGATTGCATTCACAAGGGTCAGCTGCAGGGGGTCATGACTGTCCTGGATCAGTTCACTTCATTACAGTAGTCTGCCAAAATAATCCTTCCCCTATTCACTTCAGCTGCACCCAGTGCAATGAAGCAACTAGAAGTATGTGTATCATTCTAGAAGGCTCTTGTCAGCTCTGGGAGGGGTGGAACGAAGCATGGCCCTGTGTGTACCCTAGCACTTCAGAGGGTAGTTTGGCTACAGTCAATAATAAAGAGCATTTTTGCATAGTTCAGAAAGGTGCAAAATAATATTGAGCAATCATACCTTGTCGTACTAGAGTCTGGCAGGGTAGAACTAGATGACAGCAGACAAAGGGCATGACAAAAAGGGTTTTTCCTTGGATTGGAGAAATCATTTTTAGTAGCATAATTTTCCAGAAGTGTAACTATTGTATATTTCCTGAGGTAAGCCTACCTAGGAAAACGTTAAATTCCTTTTGTCATTGTTTCTATGTTAAAATGAGAATTTCTTCCCAATGAGGTTTTTGTAAGGAGGAAACGGATACACCACATTCACCGGTGGCAGTTGTCCAAAGCTGAAGGGGAAGATGCCTTTTCAAACTGTTAAGAACAGAATGATAAAAGCCACCTGGAAAAATAAATGTCCAGTGGCTGCTGATTTCACGTGTAAAGTGCACTTTCTTATGGAATTATTATTTATGCTGTAGTAAACCTAATACAGCATTTAATAATTTTATTTGTGTTTTAATTTGGCATTATAATCAGAGTGATGCCTCTTTCTTCTTGTGCTTAAGAAATAGCATCCATGCCTACAGTGACTCTTGCGCTGCCTGTGGGCAAGTGAATTTTTGTCATTGACTAATAAGAGAAAGATCAGGGACTTGGGACCCTAATAATAGGACTGCTGGGAAATCACTGAACACCAGCAGAGAGCTCTTTGAATGAGAATTTTCATTGTCTGCTGCCATTATCTTGTTTTACATTCAGCTTGTCTGCCGGCTTGCCGCTAGAAGCAAAGATTACTAGAATCTGGGCTTTTGAGGATACCATTATTTTCCTTTTTTAATCTGATCACACCATGGAATTATGTCACTGAATTAAAATTCTGACAGTGGCAGACTGTGTGTCCTGGATGATTAAAAGCTTCGTCAGCATAAAGTTGCGTGTTCTTTAATTTAAGGATCAGAGGGCGGCATCTCATCTGTTCCAAGTGTGAGGGCTAAGAAATGGCATTATTAAGCTAGCTAAACAACTGTAAAATATATATTAAGGCTAGCAAAGGGATTGATTCAGGTAGTTTTGTATTGCCCTAGCTTCTTTATCTTCAAAGAGGCTTTTTCCTACCCACTTTTTCTACCAGTTTTCAGAATCTTTCAAGGCAAACTGTGTATTCTGTAAGATAAGTAATGTGTTATCACTCTTTTCCTCTGTCCTTATTGTAGGATTTTTACTAAGATACTTGTTAGGTCAGATTGCTGTCAGTTTCCAGAACTGAAAAATACGAACTTCTGAAGGGAAAATTTAAAGTGGTGTATTGATTGTGCCTGATAGCTGCTTTTCCAAATACATTTCCGAACGATCATCTGTCAGCATCTACTTCTACAGGGCACTTAACAATGTAGGATGCGCTCAGTCTAACTGCATTGTCCAAAGATGACAGTATTTCTGATGGAAAACATTAAACTGGTTTGTCTCCACAATGAAATCACTTCACTTATAAATATCCTATCCCAAAATAATATTGCTAACTATTATTTATGTTTATGCTTGTTCTCAAGAAAAAGCCTGTGCCATACTGGAGATTTTTCTGGACTGAACAGTACCCTATCCTCTATATATTTGTCTGCTATCCTCTTTTTTTTTTTGCCTACCCTTACTCTGTGTTTGATCGAGTACCTGCATCTGTTGTGAATTTTCATGTGAGGAGATTGTGATAGAGTCAGTAACCTGACAAATTGCTTGAGAAAACCAATGGTGAGAAAGTCCCCCCTTGTAAGAAATGAGACCGAGGTGCTCCAGCATGGTGATTTTCAGTCCCACAATATGGAGTCTTGCCAATGGGAATTTGTTTGCATCTGATTTCTTATCAAAAGAGCATGGGTAGAGTTTATGTAGGGGGTTTCATTTCAGATCATTTTCAATCAGTGTCCTTCAAGGACAGAACACAACTGGACATGTGCAACCGAAGGGAAAGTGAAGTAGAGGGCAACCAATGTGGACATTGATAGAAGAGAGGAATGATTTCGAATAGTAACGAGGGAGATGTGTGAAATACATGCATGGATGCTTATCTACATCAGGTGTAGAAGAGTAGTGCTGGGATACCTAACTGCCCTGTTCAGCACACTGCGAGGGCTGGAGCTAAATCGTCATGAACTGATGTTGGTGGGTCAGGAAAAGCAAAGATACTGAGTGCAGCGCAAACCCTTGCCCTGCTTATCTGTGGGACTTGAGGGAATAGGCGTGCTGTTTGTTAAAATGATTTTCATTATGTTTGTGGTGGCTTGTCACATTGGCTGCTCTTGGTACACAAGTGACAGCTATGAGCCAGAAGTGCTTTCTTTCCCTCCTCCCCTCTCTTGGGACAGTGGGATGAAATCTTTCATTTGTACGTCAAATCTGTTATGTTTTTCACATCAGAGTTTTGAGGTTGGGAGAAAAAGACCTGTGATGAGGCTGTGACAGAAGGAAGCTAAAGTTAGAGTGAAATGAGAATGCATTTTTATGAAGTAATGTTACATTTACTAATCTTGAAAATTAGCATTTGGAAATGTGCTTTCTAACTGAGGAGAAACAGTTTGTTTTAATCTATTCACTTCTAAATTAGGACTCAACTATGGGTACTTGCAAAGCACTAAGAAAAGCACTCACTCAGACCATATGTATTGAAAAAATGGGAATATGAAGCTAGGTGTCATCATATGTTCACAAGTCCTGCCTGTCCCTGGTGCTTGTAACAGCAGCTTCGTGTGCATGCTGAGTGAGCCAGAAACCGAGGAGACTCTACATGAGCTCCACCGTGGCTCCCAGTGGCGCCAGTTCATATGTACTTTAGAAAACGTAAATCTAAATATTTCTCTTACTTCTGTTTTCAGTAAAACTGGTTAAGTACAGGTAAAAGATGACATAAAAATGATAAGTAATCATAGCACTATTAAATATGTGTATGAAGTTAACATATGACTATTCACACAACTTTCTAACTATATTGAAATAGCTTTACTGTAATGAGAAAGCTTTTTTTCACTCTCGTTTTAGTAAACATGGGATCAGATTTTCAAATTAAAGTCATGTGGAAGCTGATAAGCGCTAAGAGTGAGATACATCCTGCCAGACTTGAGGCATACACGCGAGAGTGGGTCTACAGCTGAGCTCGTTCCCTGTAGACTTCCTTTACAATCAAGGGGTAGAAATCTGCTTCTCTAGGATGATCTGATCTGTTCTAGATGTCTATTTTAGGAAGGCTAAATTTCTCCATTGACTGTGCATTGAGCCTAGGGCAACTAGCTGAGATACAGACAACTATGTTGTAAGCATTGGCATTTGGTCAGAGGAGCGGCACCTCTAAAGCTGAAATGGTCTGCCTCCCTACTTTCAACCCTATAAAATGAGTAATTCTTCTGAAGTAAAAGAATTTATTCAACCGGTTTAAAACACGATGATCGTTCTTTAGCTTTGCATAGATAGGTGGATTATTTGTACTCTTAATTTTGGTTTACTCAGTGCTCACAAAACAGTCTGTCACAACATCTTTGCGGGGCTACTTCAATGCGTGAAGGCTCAAGGGACTCAGTGAAAACATCCTTGAAAAGAGACTGGAAATGCAGCAAAGATAACCGAGACAGATTCTTGCAAAATGAGTTTTATGATATAAAACTGTTAGCTGTGAATTTCTGAGAATTGCTGTATAATATTAGTTCTTTCTTTTATGAGAAATTTGCCATATTGATCTCATGTAAGATTATTCGCATACCAAATGTCGGTTCATTCAGCTGTGAGATTGTTATTTAGACTGCTGTGCTCAGTACCTTACTAATTAAGATGTCTTGTGTTTGCGTAACTGAGGTTCTTAATCTTAAATAGACAAAAAATAATCAGTTTTATTACTACTGTTTAAAATGAGAAAAGAAAAAATGTGCTGTCAAATCACAGATAAACGAGTTCTGAAGACTGAAAAAGTGAAAAACAAACTGGTTGTGTAGTGGCTTGGGAGTCATTAGTTGGAGGTACATGGGAGTCTACAGCTAGAATTTGTGAAAATTTTGTTGTTTTTGTCCTTAGAAAAGGTGCACATTAGAGGCCATAATTTCTTGGGAAGGGGAGCATCTGGGTTTAACCGATAATTTACTAATCCATTGAAACATGAATCCTATGTGTGAGTAAGGTCAGGGATTTGGGATTTTGAAAGGAAGTCCAGGGAGAACCAATGGCTTGAATTTATTACCAAAACGTGATTTTTTTATAAGTATATTTCAGATTTGGACAGGAAGTAAAGCTATAGGTAATTGAGAAATATGCCTTTCTTTAGCAGAAATACATATATAAAGTATTGTATTGCAAACTGATCTCCTTAATGGCTATCTTTTAACGAGGCTTGTATTTGTTTTGGTTTTTATTATATACTATATTATATTACATNAATTTCCATAGAATTTAGTGAGGAGTTTTACATAGGGATGTCTAGAGACTGTAAACATGAAACAGTACTCAAATGACTCGAGTAGGAAACGAACACCTATAAAAATAGGGTTTTACCCATGAGACACAATCAAGCAAAGTTCTTTACACATGTATGTGTTTGCGTTGAAGCCAATGGAAAAAATCAGTCTTAAGTATGACTATTAACGCTCCAGAAGGTCAAATTAAACTGCAGACCCAGAAGATGCAGAGCTCCTTGTGAAGATCCTTTGTGCTGGGGTTAACTTCACCCCTAAGGCAGACAGTGTACATAACCCATGTTCTGTATTTCTTTTCCTGTTGACATGTGTTTACTGGTATCGGCCTTTGTCTGACTTTTTCTTGCTGTTTAAGTCTTAAAAATAGTTCAAAGACTTTAAAATAGTTTAAGCTATTTTTATAAAGAAAGTATTTCTTCATCACTGCTTCAGGCTGAATAATTGCTGTCTGGCTACTTCTTGCTTATATTACCTATTGTAGGTGACCTCCCAGAAAGATTCATTATTGTTTGAAACATGATGATTATTGCTGTATTATTTTATCTAAATATTTTTTGTTGAAAGAAAAAGATAAGTTAAATATTATTAAGAGCTAGAGAGGTAGAGCATTTATTAGAAAGTGCTATTCATAAACACATCACATTCACTCAAGTGTAGACCACCACGTGGTTGCTGTTTAGTATAGGCAAGCGTGTATTTACATGTTCTTTACAAGGGCTTATGATACCCTGAGCAGCTGGAGTTTATGTTAACATTCTGTATTAACCACAAAGGCAAGATAGAGCTAAACGAGGGCATCCAACCTTGGTAGATGTTTCAGTGCTTTCCCCAAAACTGTATCCAGATCCCTAGCAAAACATCACCATTTGCTAAAGATAGTGGTAGAAGGTATCTGTAGTACATACTTACACAACCCTCCTTACCTTACTATCCAGAGAACTGCTGATATCTCTTACAGATAAAGACTTTAGATCCAACAAAATTTAAAGGGCTGTGCAGGGATTAAGAATTAATTAAGAATTTTAAGTGCAAGGAACAACCTTCTAAACATGTCTCCCTTTCACTATTGACCTTGATTTGGAAGAAACTGATTTGTACCTGCAACCATATACTTATATGTACATATAAGTGCTTATACCTCTTCACCTCATGAGGATATTACTAAATAGGGTTTCTTGACTTAAAACTAACTTGAAACTAGTCTTCTCCCCTGAGGAGTAGTGAGGTCTGACCTAGTACTCTGGTAAAGTGTATTGCAAATGTAAGTCTGGAAAAAAACCATACACTGTTCAACAAGCCTACATCAAGAGAGCATAGGCTCTCAGTTTCAAAAGGTTGGATGCATCTAGATTTTTTTTCTTCAAGCAGACTCATCTGCTGACCACAAAAATATTTGGGGAGAATTGTTCCCAGCTTCTTGTTAGATGACTATCACTCTTCCCCCTTCTGTTACTATTCCACTCTCAATGTCCTACAGAATATGTATATATATATAAAAATATATACATATGTTCATCCCTAGCACTGAGATTCCTGAGTGACGTGTATCTCCTGTGTCTGCAGTGGACTTGATTCTTTTCCTTTTGATTTAGGGAACCTTCCCCACTTTTCATGAGTCTGTGATGGAGCTGTTGGGTTTTGCTAGCGGAACACTAAGTACAGTTAGATAGTGCTTCCAGCTGATGAATCGTTTCAGCTTGAGCTGTGGGATAGGAAACACACAGTTACTTAAACTGTGTTAAGAACATCTGGTATTATATATGAATGCACGTGCGTTCAGTTTTGGGCCCCTCACTGCAAGAAGGACATTGAGGTGNACTTCTGCATACCTCTGTACTGCAAAACAGACATCCATAGATGGGCAATGAGAGATACAATACTGTACATAACCTGCTGCAGTGGAATTCTGACTGCCTTCAAGAGAGATTTCTCCCTGTCATTTCAGATACATTTCCATTTTCTCTTCTATTGGACGCACCAAAGATTTCTACCTTTTCGTACACCATCCTTACAGGGTATGGGCTGTTTGTTTCGTTTGGTTGGTGTTTTTTGTTTTTAATTTATTTACTGCACTCATTTTCCATGCTGCTTTTGGATTCCAAAACTTTGCCAGGAGGTACTTTAAAAGTGCTGGCTTCTCTTGGTTGTTGCATGTCAACACAAATCAAAATACATGTCAGCTTTTTTTCCAAGAAATAGTTTTATTAAATCCATCTTCAGTGTGCGAATATGTATGCGTTGTCTATTATTAGTACTGCTTCTGTAGTGGCTAAGTGTAATATGTTTGAAGGAGTATGTTCTAGGAAATACGTTGTAGGAAAAAAGAATGTAGAAGGAACTATATTGTGCTCTATTTCATCTGGAGATGTCCCGAGAGTTAAATACATCAAAAAATTAAAGTCCCCTTGAAATGAAAGACGTGAATAACTGTGTGCATTCCTCCATTCTAACATTTGCTTATCCAGTTTCAGTCTCTTCTGTTTAATTATCAGGTCGAAGCACAAAGTAAAAAGGATAAAATGTAAAGCGTAGGTGTGGTGCCCACTGGTTTGTTATTTTGTAAAAAACCAAAACAAAACATCTCTACTGATGTTGTATTTATTGACCTTAAGACAAATTTCAGAAGGGAAAATAAACAATCTCCCTAATGCAAAACATGAAATACTACCGGGCTGCTTAATTCTCACAGAAATATTCAGAATGAACTTTGCTGCTCTGCATGGTTGCTTTGTAGTCTTTAAAAGCACAGAGCTGCATTGTTATCAGAGCAGCTAATGCTTTCCACAGAGATGCAGGATAACTAACACCCCTGCTAGGAATGCACTGCCTCAGGGAAGAGAAAAGTAAATGTGAGCCTACTTGCAGCTATTGCTTTCATTTGAAAATAATTATAACATTTAGGCTATTGGTGACATTGCCTCCAGTAATTTCAGCAGTTCAGAGCACCTGAGTGTATTTCACGTATAATACACAGAAATGTTTTGCATATGTGTTTAATAAATACCATTTTTTTTACCTTGGGGGATTTTGTTACAATATGGCCTATGCAGCCTAAAGGATCTACGTCCAAGTCATGCATGTTCCAAGAAGGACAGTATACTTGCTTCAGTAATCCTCATATTGCATAATAAAAACATCCTTATTCTTGCTTCCACATAGCTACTGAGTCCCACACATAAGCAAATGAAACCCCACAGGAACAGGGACTCTCCTCTGAGGAGCTCGGGGTGAGCTGCAGCCTTCCTGCATGGCCCAAGTGCCTAATCCGTGAGACACAGATGTTTCCTCCCACCAGTGGCGTCCCAACAGCTGCCATGCTTCCACCCGTAGCAACATGAGGAAAGTCACGGATGTACGTATGTATTTGCATGCATGCACATACATACACACACGTGTATGGACATAGAATCATAGAATGGTTAGAGTGTGAAGGGACCTTAAAGATAATCTAGTTCCAAACCCTCTGCCCCAGAAAGGGACACCTTCCACTAGACCAGGCTGCTCCAAGCCCCACGCAGCCTGGCCTTGAACACTTCCAGGGATGGGGCATCCACAGCTTCTCTGGGCAATCTGTTCAAGTGCCTCACCACCCTCACAGTAAATAATTTCTTCTTAATATTTGATCTAAATTTCCCCTATTTCAGATTAAAACCATTATGTCTCGTCCTATCACTACACTCCCTGATCAGGAGTCCCTCCCCATCTCT
Organism: Rhinoptilus africanus; assembly: GCA_013400135.1. Taxonomy (NCBI): domain Eukaryota; kingdom Metazoa; phylum Chordata; class Aves; order Charadriiformes; family Glareolidae; genus Rhinoptilus; species Rhinoptilus africanus. The sequence goes on from VXBO01014521.1 coordinate 949,189, forward strand.
CCTATAGGCCCCCTTTAGGTACTTGAAGGCTGCTCTAAGGTCTCCCTGGAGCCTCCTCTTTTCCAGGCTGAACAGCCCCAACTCTCTCAGCCTGTCTTCATAGGAGAGGTGCTCCAGCCCTCTGGGCATCTTTGTGGCCCTCTTCTGGCCTCCATGTACTTCTTATGTTGGGGGCTCCAGAGCTGGATGAATATATATACACATATATATATAGGACTAGACCATGTGCAGAGGTCTCTTACGGTGTTAATCATTGTCTGCTAGAGACGTAGTTTCACAGTAGCTTTAAACCTAAATGTAGGCTGCTGCTTAAAGAGACAATGCAACTCTTCCTCCCATTCCTTGCTCTTGCCCTACCTGGGCACTAGTGGAGGCTCCTGCAGGCTCTCAGGGAGCTCTGTGCCCTCCTCTGGCTGACCCCATGGCCCAGAAATGCTCATGTTGGCCCAAAGGAAGGGATGAAAATGGTCAGAGAAGTCAGGAAATGGTCTCAGAAGCAGCCCAGACATATGTTAACTTAAAATTTTTGGAGCAAAAAAGCAAAAATAACCATCTTATTTGAAAGACAAACACATTTGCACACTTGTACATGCTTCTTTTGCTTGTACAGAATGCACTGAAATTCATCTCAGTGTCTCAGGAAGGAACTCTCCAGTTACTGTTTTCTCAGAGCATTGGTGACTGATTTTAAGGAGAATATCCAGCCTGGCCTAAGTATTGCAGGTTTTCTAATTAGGGAATAGTTAAGCCATGAGTATCTTGGAAGGGAAGGAGGGAAGTGGAGAGAGCATCAACAACAGTTTTTTATTTATGGTCAATGTAAATGTCATCCTTTCACAGAGTATATTATTTATCTGATGCTAATCTAAAAAGGAGTAGATTAATATATTTTTAGTTTAAATTCTTAGCAATGTCAAAATTACCTTTTGCTGACTTTTCTGGGTGTATTACTGGCATGATATGTTACAGCTAGCTTCTAAATAGCTGCTACTCCTTGACAAGCATCAGCTGGATTCCATAAGAACTTTATTTCTTCCTACTTAAACAGCACTCCACATGACTAGATCTAACTCCTGAATTGGAAACATTTATTTCCTGTGAAAATTATACCATGTGATAAACTAACAAGAAAGAAGAGGAGGGTTTTGGGAAAAGATCAGTTATTTGAAGCTCTGCACAGGGTTCCGGAGACATTCAAAACCCTCCTGGATGGGTTCCTGTGCAACCTGCTCAGGAGGGTTGGACTAGATGATCTCCAGAGGTCCCTTCCAACCCTGTGATTCCATGATTCTTGACTAGTAAGCCTTTCAAACCCTGCTTGGTTAAGCACTCTGGCCTACCCTTTGTGGCCAACTGAGGTTAATACTCCCCGTGCATGTCTGAGCTGCTTGCGATTCAACTGCTAATCTGCTGTGGCTTTTAAATACCAACCAGAAATGCATTAACATGACTCTTTCAGCCACAGTGGCTCATCAGCTGAAAAAAAGACCAGTGCAGCTTCCATGTGTGAGGAAGAGGGGGAGCAATATTCTTGGCAACTGTGCCAAGGGATGGCCAAGCCCTGAGAGATCTGTGTCATTCTTTTGAGATGAGCTCATTTTGAAGGGCCTGTATAGTGTCTCATCCTGTAAACATTCTTTTTCCTCTTGCCTGAACTTTTGTAACAGTTGAGGACAGACAGAAAGGAGCCTACAACCTATTATCTCTATTCCGTAATTAGGCTTTGTCATGTGCCAGCTTCTTTACAACCTACTAATTTGTCATATCAGCAAAGCATGTTTCCTCATCGTAACCTTTTATCATGAGAGGGTAAGGTCATCTGAGCTATGTATGTGTCGTCACTCTTAATACTTCAGACAGACACGGGCTGTTTCTCTGATTAAAATGACGTGCAGTAATATCAGGAGGTGATAGATTCTGTCGTGTTCTTTTCCCCAGTGCTCCCACTGTTACTCAGACATTGCTTAAGCAGAAAAGTAGGAAGTCGAGGCTGAAGGCTGTTCCTGGACTCCTAAGCACTTCATTTGTATCATCCATTTGTAGTATTTCCTCTTTCCATCATTCTGCTTCTCATAAAACTGACTGTTATAACATGGAGGAGGAGGACGAGTTAGCAGGTCTTCTCCAAAATCTTGGCATGTGGGAAGGGGTCTCTGAACATGGAGCAAAGCAGTTGCTTCAGACAGCTACCAGCTGGGACATTTACTCTTTTGTTGTCTTGTCTCATGCCCAGATGACAAAAAGATTTATTATTCTAGGCAATTAGGGTGAGTTTTCCCCACTCATTTTTCATCTTTGGTATGACGAATTTGGTGAGGAAACTCTGAAGACTTTTTTTCATGTTGCTTATGCAGAGGCTGAAGGCCAGTGTCACATCCCTGCCCCTCCCCTCCAAGTTTTTAAGTAATAGAAACAATTTAAGGGGAAAGAAAGTGGCATATTTTGTTTCATTGCATTATCTATGGCAAGAATAAAACAGCTGTATGCACTACAAGGTGTGTAGATGTGACAACCACATCCTGGACAAGTCTGAAGGACTGATGTCATGCTTTTGCCAGAAAAACAGTCAAACATTTTACTGGGAGTGTTGTCTGGAAAAGATGTGAAACAATCCCCTGGGCCCAAATAACCTCGAAAAGGCCACAGCTGGAGCAGTGTGTGATGTGGGGCAAAGCATGTGAGGGATAACAGGGGCCATTGGAGAGATTTCAGAAGAAAGCAACAGGAATAATCAGATGGCTGGAAGATGAAACACCAGTGAAAGGCTGGTGTTGAGAAAACTGAGGAGAGACATGATAATAGTCTTCAAATAAGTTAAGGCTGCCATGAAGAGAAAGGGAATGTGTTTCCCATGTGTTCTGTGGACAGAACCAGAAAAAATGGGCTCTCAGCAAAGGAGACAGATAATGGACATTATAAACACTCTTTGTTGTGGTAACAATGGTTGAGGGTTGAACTTGATTGCCCCCAGAGGTCAAAGGCTGGACCGACTTCCACCAGGAATGAGATGGGTCTAGCTGATCTCACCTTGGATGAGAATGATGAACAGCATTGTTCCCTCACTGATTCTTTCAGCCATATTCTTTGAACAAGAGGTATTTATGTTGTGTGCATTCTCATATTTTTCTAATCCTCTTCTAACCAAAAGGTCAATTTTTCCTGTTTTTAAAAAATTACTTTCCTCCAGCTAATGCTTAATGATGTCTTAGCAAAGTAAACTTAAACATAGCAAAGAACCTTCTTCATGAGGGTAGCTTGGATTTCCAGGCTGTTCTCTTCAGAAAATGACCTACCATAATCTGTTTCTCCATCTTAAATAGACTATGATGGTAATACTGTAACTAACTAATGCAAAATGGTTTTGATGTCTTGGAGAAAGCTTTAACTGCTAAATACCATTGCTTTACTTTCATTTTCTTAATTCTGTCTTCTCAAATCACAGTTTCATATTCACCTTAAGCTTTCCCATATAACTTTATCTTTGCAATTATTCTGTTCTTTTTTCTTTTCTTCTTTTATTGTGTTGAAATCGAATTTTGCAATTCTTAGCAAAACTTACACAGACTTTTCCCATCCATAGCAGATGCAGGATTAGTTACTTTGTCACCTTTTCTTCACAGCAATACCTTCCCTTTCTTTCCCTTCCATTTGCCTCTGAAATGGACAGAAATTCGAGAAAACTAGCTGCTGATGCTGCTGCCAGGCTGGGACATGCTTCCTGTCCCCTTCTTTCAGTTTTTAGTGGCTGGCGCTTCTCAATCCCTGATGAAAGCATGAGTCAGCCCACCAGTCATCCTTGTGAGACGCAGCCTCTGAGGGATACGACTTGCAAGAGACAGTCTGTTCAAAGTAATGTAGAAGTCTGTGATTATTAAAGCCTAACTTTTTAGGAGGAAAATAGCCTTTCAAGGAACGAATGTTGGAGAGGCTCCGTCTGAGGGGACATCTCATTCTCGTGTTTTGGTTTGTCCTTTCTCCCCCCCTGCCTCAGTTGTCTCATCCTGCTTCCTCTGATTGCTGCCGCTTTGGAAGTGGCTTTAGTACAAAAAATGTTTTCTTTCAAGTAGTGTGGAAATAACATTTCTAAGAAAATGTAACCAGCAAATGCCCAGCTTTCTTTTTCAGCTGTTTCGAATAAAGCACCGATATCAGTGGGTTTGCCCATCTGCTGTAACATGAAAACTTTGAGTGACTTCTATGGTTCAATTACTTTTGGCAGACTTCGTTTCTCCATGTTAGATCTGTGCACTTGTATAAATATAACTGGCTTCAAGCTGTGTTAAATATAATCACTTAGCTACAAAAACAAAAAACAGAGTTAATGACTAAGATTAAGATTCCACTTTTTATAAACACTTCTGGTCTGAAAATGGTTTGGAGTGGCAATCACACCCTGCTCACAAGTATTTTCCCCTTTTGGGTCTTTAGCTCTTTTCCTGTTATCCTCTTTGCCTTTGCTAAAAGTGCATTTTTTCCTACTCTGAACCCCTAAGAAACAGATTCTGCCTAAGTTGCATCTTAAAAAACATGGAGAGACACATGACAACAGGAAATATAAAGCAAAAGCTGAAATATGACACCACCACTCCATGGGGAGAGGAATACTGAATATTAAGTGAAATCCTGAAGTTCCTTTTGCTGCTGCCTAAAACCAGCTTGATACCAGTGGTGAGCATTGGAAACAAAAAATGTTGTGGAAGGGACACAGTCAGCAAAACAATTCAAAGAATATATTTGCTTTATGTTTATGTTTGACAGTAAATGTTTGTTCTGTGGTATGAATGAAATAAGGAAAAAAGGAAACTAAAAATTAATTTTAAAAAATCAGTTTGCAGGCAAAAAACCCCACCTAAACGATGGGACAGAAGAGATTGCAGTTTTTATTTTTAAAGAGGATCTTGGGAGGTTTGTTAAAAACGCCTCCCTTCTACACACAGTCCTCCAAAGCAGTGGATCACTTAAGTCTTTGTTTGAAAGTTGAAAAAATTACGCAAACGAAAAAACCAAACCACCAAACCCCTCTGCTTTTTTTGAAAACTGACACTAAAAGCTTGGAAATGTTTTTCCTTACAAATGAGGTCAGAACAGCCTCATCGCTCCCCCGGCACTGCCCAAACTTGAACTCTCTAAAAGACACATCCTGAAATTAAGAAAAACCTGTTGCACATTACACGAACTTCAGAAGCTGTAGTAAGAATTTAACTTGCTTTATATCTGTCCTTGTAATTCCAGCCTATAGTTAAGACAAAAAAAAAAAACCTGTGCCAAACAGTAATATTAAGCCTTGTGTTACCTCTGATGAAGCTGCAGCTCTGGGACTACTCGGACTCTGGGAAGGAGGGATGGATATGAATTAGCTGCTGCTGCCTCTGCTGACTCCACTCCTGCACTTACCCAGGTGTGAAGTTGTCTAGTTCACTTCCCAAGCATGCTTGAAAACCTCTGAATGGAGCCTGGTGCTGCTTTCAGTACAGGCAAGCAGGTCGATGTGAGCAGATAAATAGATGAGGGGGTCATTGGTGTGGGCTCCTATTCTTGTTACTTCCCAGCAAGGACGGGGGCCAAGCTACAGACAAGCAGTTATTCTTCCTGTGCATTCCCAACATTTCCTGTGTGTGCCTGAAAGGACACGGTGAACCTATGGAGATATGCTCCCAGAAGCTCTTGCAAAACCCATCTGGAAAGGCAAGAGTTATCTTATGTATATAAGTCTTATGTATATGATCGACCTCTTACACCTGAACTGGGTTAGTCTGTTAAGCAGTAAAGCAGATGTTCTTGCAGATAGCTAAGTATGAGTTTCATGCTGATTGGTTAATTCTGTGGAATTGATTAGCTACTGAACAGCCTCTAAAGATATGTTTAAACTGAATAAAAATCAAAGAACTTCACATTGTGTAAGGATTTAAAAACATACTTCAGGATCCTATCTAGCTCTTTGTTCACCCTGGGTATAAATTCAATTTTAAGTTACATTATTATCTTCTTAAAGGATAAAAATACTTCGAATTTCATAGTAATATAGCCGGGTATCTGAGAAGTCCAAAGAGTTGTTTTGTCTGTGATCTAATTTGCTCTGTTGACAAAGAGGAAAGCGTGTGGTCAATATTACTAGAGAAAGTACACACTTTTATTGATGGCACTGCTTTAGTTTACTTGGTTTTGGAAGACATGGATTTACTTAGGGAAAATCCAGATGCAGATGATTAGATGAAAGGGAAAACTACCAAAAACAATAGGATGAGACTAAATCTGTGGAGCCACCATAATATATCTGCGTATCTGGATTGCTATTTTCTCATAATGAGTAACAGGACCCGGAAACCCTTTAACATATGTTACATTCACAGTGAATCAACTCACGGTTTTACTCATATCCTTTTTATACTTTTATAAAACAAAATTTGGATCTGGTTCCAGCGATTTAGAAACGTTTTATGGCAACTGAGTCAAAGAATTTGGCAGGTTTTGCAGTTTGGAAGGCCACTGGAGTGTTTCGCAAAAGCCATACTAATGTCTTAGTAATTTTAAGGTAAGAGTAATACATTTTTCTGCGTTGCAAAAAGTAGAATCCTTTCTATTTTTCATTTGACTATTTAGAGGCTATTCAGTATCTAGGAGATTCCTGTAGCCTTTCCTTACCTTTTAAATGATAGATGCTCTGTAAGGGTAATGCTGAGGAGTCCATGGGTAGACTTCTTACTTTTCTTATATTTTCTTATATTCTTTCTTTTTTTATATTTACATGGAGATGGGTGGTTTGATTTGATTTGGTTTGATTTGAGGGACTGAACTGTTTTGTTAATATCTTTGCTTAGAAAAGTTGGTTTAGAAATGATTGAAAAAATTTGTGGTCTCTTTACCTATAAAATTAAAAAAAAAATTACTGGTTTTCTAATCCCAAACTTAGTTTTTTTGGGAAGTAACTGAGATACAGTGTAGGATAGAGTTTGTATGTTTAATATAAGGGTCAAGAAGATACATCGTGCTCCCTGGAAATTGTGAGAGTGTAATAACATCAAAAATACCTCACCATTCTTCCTTAAATATTTAAATGTCAACGTGAACCACCATGTCCAAATGTTTAATGTGGCCTACATGATTTTGGCATAAATAACATGATATTTTTTCTATTAAATTTGCTCCCTAGCTTTTTTCAGTATGTGTTTTTTCTGGCAGTAAGTAGAATCTGTCACTGGTGCTGCCCATTTCCAGAAGCGCTGAGATGAGGAATGAAAGAACACACAAATGCAAAGGGACAAGGAACTGGTTTCATGCTTCCAGTGTATTGTGCTGAGGATTTTAGGAATATAGCTGGATCTTCTCATAGATGGGAGTAAAGCAAGGAGTAAATGCATCAATGTCAACAGAATATTATGTGTTTAAAATTATTGTGTTCAAAGTGTTGGTTTATTTACTCCATGATATCAGCCATTGTGGCACATTAGAGCCTGTTTGTACAGGAGCTGTTGGATAATTTCGTTATCGGTAGGAGTTATATTACCAGTAGGTTGGCTGTGGTGTCCCTTCTGAGAAGCAGACTGTTAAATGTTTGATTTGATGGTTCGAAGGGGCATGTTGACAGTCTGACTTCTTCTGTTGCTTTAATCAGAGGACTTCATCGTATCGCAATACTTGTGAAAAGAAGGTGGCAATGTGGTAGTTTTTTCAGAGACCTTAAATAATGTAAAGATAGGCTGTACTGGAAGACGGTGAAGAACCTGAGACTAAAATGTTGCAGTCTAAATTTCCAGCCTCCCCTATCTGCTCACTGAAACCACTGGTTCCTGATTTATAGAGGAATAAATCTTGAAAACCACCACAAATGCAGCAGCATTATTCCATCTTTACATCAGCTTAATCAGAGCTGGAGTTATTCCGAATTCTTGTTTTGTACCCACCCCAAGCTGTAGAGAAATGATCCTTTTTTTGGCTCTGTTAGACCTTGAGACTCAACAAAAACCTTTAGATTTTGTTTTCCTTGTTATCTGGTATCTGTCTGATATGTATGCCTCTGGGACATGTACAAGATGTCTTTGGGGTTTAATATACCTCCATGTATCCTACTGTGATTAAAATAAACTTGTGCCATTCCAGTGTGCAGAGCAGGCATCCTGTTTGCTGGCAACAGTGAAGGCGGTATGCAGGGACATGTTTCATAAGCAATAAATGTGCATGAACACAATTACGCAATAAGGAGGAGTGGTTTCTTCTTTGTGCTTCTTTGAATTAACAGAATTTCAGCGAAAGCCAATATTTCTTCAGCATATTCATATTGTGTCATAAATTGTTAACTCCTTTAGACTGGTTATGCTGGTAAGTGATCAATTAATCACTTTTGCAACTCTTCTGTGACCTCTCAGAGCATGTTTATTTGCAGGATGTGAAGCACGTTATCACTGGGGCATTAAGAAGGGAGTAGGTCCAGTAATAGCAAAAGATTTTCATAGATTTGAAACACAGAAGTTAGGGAAAACGAAGAGCAAGCAGTCTTAGACTAACCTTTGGTGTTTAAAGAAAGCTGTATTTACTTCAAAACCTATCATTTAAAATATATAATAGTAGATCATCATGCAGCACTCTCTTTGTTTTTGTTGTATTTTTAGTTGTGATTACTCTCTTTTTGGTGCCATATAATCTGCAGTTATTTTAACTAGCACTCACAGCATAAACACTCTCTACAGGTTTTTCATTCTTTCAATTCATATTTACCAAATACTGATTTTTCTGTTAAAACAGTTTACTCATAAATTATTAACTTGTACTAAAACAGAATGTGAAGTAGTCTGTATACTTTCTCAGTACATGTTTAAGAACCGAGAAAGGAAAGCTGGACCACACAGCCACCACTGGGAATTGTTACGATTATTACCTTGTATTGCAATTTGCTTTTTGATTGGCCAACAAGCCTTTCCTGGCCTTTTAAGATTTTAAAATTGAGCCAGGCATGTCATTTGAAAGATTATAGTCAAAATTTGGGATAAGATTGCAGTTTTATGTGTCTGACTTCATGGCAATTCTAATTTTTAGACTGTTCTGTAAACTAATAGATCTACTATTTAGTTCGGACAGTTGCCAAATAAATGGTTTCTGCTGGCCTGGCTAAGAATTTTTTCCTTTCTTCTCTCTGAATACAAAGATGAATATCCAGTTAGTGGGGACTCGAAGGGACTCAGTTAGTAATTGGATACGTGGGATTGTTCATCTTTAGGTTATTACTTGAAATCCAGCCAACCTCAAAGTCATTAACATGGCTGAGGCTGTTTCCAGCTAGTGTGAAATGAGCTGGAAGTCTCATCCAGTTATCGATAGGCATCTATAGTAAAATGCTTTTACTGCAATTGATGCAGAAAATATATTTCCAGTGGGTGTAATTAATTACATAATAATAATAAATTACATAATAAACAAAATAATGCAACTTCCTAGGATGCGAAAATTTTTTTACCTAGCAAATTTTTTCTCCATATCATGTTTGAGGTCTGTTAGTGGAGGATCCTGTGGAGTACTCCAGTACGTTATCATGCTATACCTGCTGGGCTTATAAAAGAAAACTCCAGTTTTCACGACTGAGGTACGTTTCAGACACAGTAGAGTAATTCTCACTATAATTACTGTGTCTATGTCTGAATGAAGCCTTGAGATTAATGTAACCTTGATCCAGAATGGAAAGGATATATATGTAAGAACTATCTCCTAACACTGAAATAAACACTGGAGACAGATGAGATTATATGTGGAAAAACCAACCTGGGCATCCAGTCCTGCAAGTAGTGGTAGTGTCTTCTTACTGATAGATACTCTAACTGATAAACCCTCAGTTAATTTCACCCCATTTTGCAATTTTTGGGGGTATTAGCATAATGCAAATAATAAGGTATTGTCAATATGTTATAGCTGTTGGCCAATGTTACTGACACCTGTGGTTCTTCATCAAAAGGCTTGCGCTGAGGACAGGAGCCTTGCAGAAAGATCTCTGTGTGTAGCTCACAGCCCATCACCGGCATTCAGTTAAATGGACTTAAACAGATTAAAGTGAAAAAAACCCACACATTTGCCACTGTAGTTGCAAAAATGTGGAATTAAATGTCCTTTGAAGTTTAGACCTATTAACAGGATGGGATCTTTTACAACAGTAGCTGGTAGAAGGAGAAATTGATTTACAAATTGGATGTATCTTTCATTCAACTTAGAGAAAAACTGTTACATACAAATATAGTCTAATAGCAGTGATGTAGAGACAGTGTATTAAGCCTGAGGACAGTCTGTGGACTGTGGACAGAGAACTGAACCATGGGAAAGGACTGAACCATCTCTCAACCACCGAGACCAGAGGAGACAGGGAAAACCTACAGCATCAGGCACTACCTCTGTCCCTGACTGAGCAGGAGCAGTGCTGGGAGAGCAGAGAAAGGCTTCAGCTCCCCGGTTTCACCTTTTCCTGCAGTGTGAGCAAGGGGGATTCCGTGCACCCCAGTGCATTTTAGTCCTGGGCTGGGGAAGAGAGGATGGGGACTGTCCAGAAGGAGCACGTGCTGAAAGAAGTCACTAGTCCCATGAATTCAGATAGGTCATGCATACATCTAGTGTACTTTGCATAGTACCTTGTAGGAGCAAGCCTTAACAGAGAGTAAAGGTGAAGGTTCCCCAGCTGCCATCCAACCTCCACCAGTTCTCCATAACATCTCAGGTCTAATTTTAGTTTCTAATTTGAAACCATGTTTTTCTCTTCTGGAAACTTTTTTTTTTTTTCTTTTTCTTTCTGCTTAACTACTTCTCCACTAGAAAAAAAAGCAAGCACTGGCCCTGCAGCACGAATAGTGCTTTTAAGGCATGGCTTTGTCTGTGGACGCATGTGTGCAGAGTGCTCAGAGGGGTCTGTAGGAGAGAGAGACTCAGACCCTGGCAGAGCTGTTTTGTGCCTCAGGAGATGCAACCTCTACCAGGATCATGCTTGGAGTTTCCAACAGCTAGTGGCCTAATATAAAACCACTAGCAGGAAATATTTAATAAAAAATTAGGAATTGGTTCCATGAAGACAGCTCATAGTTTTCTGTATTGCCATTTTAGCAAAACATTCTCTTAAAATAAGAGTGACCTGCTTAACTGCTTCTGGCACAAAATTTAACTGCCCTCTGTCATAAACTATCTAACGAAATTCAGGGCAGTAAAATGGAACAAATGTTGGAGGAATGCACTTTTTAACCATAAGTGGGTTTTGTGATTAAACCTGACTATTGAAAGATTGCATTCTTGACTTCAGAGTAAGACATTAGCAAGCAGGGCAAAAAGCAGTGGGAAATTGAGTAGCTGAAGAGTCATTGTAAAATTAAAGTCGGCAGCCCTGAAGATTGCAGCACCTGACTGGATTGCTTTACCAGTGACTCGGTCGGATTCATGATGGATGCACCAGTTGTGCAGCTGCAGAGTGAGGTTCCTACTCAAGGAACCTTGAGGTTCCTACTCAAGGAAAATAAATCCTCCCTTTTGCACTGAATCAAGGCACTCTGACTGCTTTGTCTAGTCCTTGATGCAAGGAAAAGCCATAAACCTGCAGCAGAAAGTGGGGGGCAGAGGAGCTCCATCCTTTCCCAGCAGCCCACAATCACACTGGAGCAGGAGCAAGAAGGAATTGCATATCTAGCTGGATGGGCCATAGGAGGATGATTCAAGTTAACTTTTGGGTTTGCTATAGTTTCTGCAGATCTGTTCAGAGCAACATTTCCCACATGCCTGAAATAAAGGGAAGGCTTTGTAGGACTGTATCTTTTATTATAACTGTCTCTTTGATGTAATGGGGATTTTTTTTTTCTCACATGAAACCCTATAAAAGTATTACATTATGGTATTGGCACTAATACTATGTACAAATAAATGTTTTTATTTTATTTAGAAAATGTTCCAAGCTAAAGGCAAAATACCCCAAACTAGCTTCAAATACAACCCAAAGAAAAAATTGTCTCCTGGATAAAGCCCAGCTGTGGGAACAGAGAATTAGATTATCTTCCTAACTGGCACCAGCTCCTGCGCAGCGTTTGGCAGATTACTTAGGTCCGACTTTAGCTGTAGTGTTTATGATTAAGTGGAGAGGCTCTGGTTTCCAAACAGGTTACTATATAATGAGATTTTAACTGATATTAGGGGCCCATTCTTAAAAGTGCTGAAAACTTTGAACTTTTGGGGAATTTCAAAATGAATCAATGAGATTCATTTTTGAGAACATACAGAAAAATAGTGATGTAAAGACACAGACTTAGGTGTCTTTCTATTTATAAAATTCCCTAAAGCTATTGTAATGCCAAAAATTAATAGGCATTTGAAAAGAATGAAATGCCTTGCTGTTAAAAAGACACAAAACAGCCAAAAATAATACCAGGACATTCATTTTTTACACTCTAAAAATAAATAACTTCTTCATTATAAACACTACAATTAGGGAGGTAGTGCAAGTTACAAAATTTTTTATTTATTTTGTTTTGAAATACAATTGAAATTGATTTCTGCTTCAAAACAAAAGTTTCGAGGAGAAGAAAAGAGCTTTCTTATGGCAGATGATTTTAATTTACTTCTAATGAATCTGACTCGAAGCATACTCATTCTACTTGTCTCTTATTGGAAACTGCCTGAGCAGAAGGTTCATTTTTCCTGAAAAGTCACACTTCCTTCTGAATGTGAGTAATAACGTGTGTATGTTTATTTAGTAAAAAATTCTCTCTTTTTTTTAACTATATAAAAACCCTTTCCAAATACACAAGGCTGCCAAGAAGTGGATATTTGCTGGTAACCTACATGGTAAGTTTCCAGAGCATCTTCTAACATTTAATACTGTATTATTCTGAGGTGAAATAAAATGGTCTTGTGCCTTGAAGGCATGAAGAAATGGCTCTGGAGCACTGGCTATAAATGTACTGGCTATCTCAGTACCTCAGGTTGGTGGGGCCTTATATTTTGTCCTGATAAAAGACTTCTGAACAGGTCTTTGGCTCTCAGAGAGGGCTTCTTGCCACCCCATGTGATCCTCCTTTTTATCCTTGGCATCTTGCAAATCTCTCCTCTTGGTGTGGTAACTTCTTATGCTCTCGAGGAGAAAAGAGAAGGATGGTCAAGGCAGTTCAGCAGATCAGGTGCCCCTTGTCACAGCATGCTGTGAAAATGGTCATGTAACCCTTTACAGCCTCCTCCTTCTGAACACCAAGACACCCCTCCCACAGAGTGGGATGTGAGGCGGAATTCAAATAATTCTGAAGCTCCTAAAGACCCTTGGCAGTGACCTCGTGTGCTTGCGTACAACTGTCTGTCACTGGAGAGTGTCACAACTGCTTGAGTAATGGGAATGTGATGTTACAAACTGGGAAACTTTGTATTTCTGGGATGGGGCTCCTTTTTGTCTGTCCCTCTTGCTGCCACGGCAAAGCTGCTGGCTGTCGCGCGCAGTTCAGCATCTCTTTTTTCTGTGAAGACCACAGCTAAACAGCTGCAGCCCCACCAGGCTAGTACATTAATTTTCATCAAAATTACATTTTACCTGCTTTAATGTATCTAAATCGAACTATAGAGGAGACTTCTGTTTTCAAGAACACTGCATATTCTTTTACAATGCCAAAATAAATAGGGGGTAGGAGATAGGGATGAAACAGAGCTAACAAGGATTTTCTGCTGAGTGAATGTTTGTATTTTAAACTCTGCAGGGGTTTGGACTGTATCCACACTTGTGTTCTGAGGAGGCTGATCTCATTACCAGTGTCCAACAATAAATAAGGTTTTGCAAAGAGAATAAATAAAGTTTCACAAAGGGAGATAAGGCCTGTCCAAAGCAACAAGGCAGCAAAGAGGCTTGTTAAGAGGTGCAGAATCTCTACGAAAACACAAAAATGGAATGCCCTTGGAAAATATGTGCAAGTTAGAAAAGAGTTTCATAGAATTAGGTGAAATAATAAACAAATAAACTATGACCCAGACTATTCCTTGCACTCAGCTTCCGCCTTGTCTTCTCTGCTGATTCACTGGGGCCAGGGCACGCTCCAAGTGTAGGGCCAGAAACAGGGACAATTAGTGATGATGGAATCAAGTATTGCTAAGATGCTCCCAAAGCAAATGCAACACTTTCCTCCTATCTGCCCTTATCTGAGTGCAGTATTGCCAGAGAATCCACCTCATCTAACAAATGCACAAAAAAGGGATGCCTCACCCTATCTGTTTGGTGATCTTGGCATAACCCGCCCTTACAGGAAGTTTCTTCTTAATCCCTGTTAAAAAGATAACCCTATTTGGTCTTTGTCCTACCCAGTGATCCGGAATTACTAGCAAAAAGTATATGCTCTGCATCTTTCTTGGTATTTTATATTCATATGTTTCACATGAAAATTTTCTGTAGTTTCTTTTTATCTGTTTGTTGTCTTTCAGCTTTACTGTCTTCTTGCTGTTTAATTATTAAGAGGTGTAAATAGCATCCCGGCGTCCTGTTTTACATCATCATTACGCTTTAGTCTTTCCTTAGACAAGTAGTCTATGTCTTTTTCTCGGAAGCAAGTCTACCTGATCCTTTAAGCATTATAATAATCTATAGGTGGGTTCTGTGAGTAGCATGTAACAATATAAAAATTAGTGTAGCATTATGAAAGTTAGTCGTTTCTGTTCCACTGTTTATAGATTCCCTGTTGTTGGTTGTGGTACATGAAGTAGATGTGTTCTACTGTGAATTGGACAAGATGACATCTTGTCTTCAAGATGTCAGAGCCAGAAAGATTAGAGACTGGGGAGGTGCTGTAGGGCACATCGGAAGGTGCAGGGGTGTCACTAAGAAGTGACATGGCACTCTATCCTCCGTGTGGGCCATGCTGGGGAAGAGCAGAAGGGAACAATGAGGGAGTCCACAGTCCAGCAGAGCTGCTGGGAATGGGCGTTTCTTGGTTTCTGCGTCAGCTGGTGGGGGAATGATGGCAGTGCCCTTTCCCAGCAGCATCAGGAAAGCCCACAGTTAAGGCACCCTGTATGAAAATGTGGTGTAGAGAGTGGCTTTTCAGAGCACCTTCCTAAACTTTCTTCCTGATTTTCCCCTTCCCAGAGTTCACATTTTTCAGGTTTCTACCATCTGTGTTGCCTCAGTCTTTTTCTTTGATTTGTTTTTACTCCCCTTAAAGTTATGTTACTTAGCTTCATATTGTTTACTTTTAAGTGGGAAAGATTTGAAGATATATATTTATTTGTTCATTTGGAAAAACTTAATCATTACTTAGACCACCTAGAAGTTTAAACCCTGCCAGGGTACCAGTGACCCTTCCTGTTTCCTTTACTCAAAGGAATATACTGTAAATGAGAATAAATAGCAATTCTTTTCCTCTAATGCAGGAAAATTTAGAAATGACTGAACAAATAAGACAGATATGTTTGGTTGCTTGCTGGCAGGCCTTTGGGATCATACTGTGGTTAGCTACATTTGCAGGACTTTTTCTTGTCGAGCTGTACAATTGCAAAGCCATTAAAATGCTAGATGGCATATGCAAGAACTCTTACGTTACTTTCATATGTGTGTTTTAAAAAACATGATATAATGATATCTAACTCTTAATGTATTGTCTTCCTTTAGTGGATATCAAGGCTCAAACCAAAAGGGATTAAAATTATTATCTTTATTTCCAGTGACAGGGACCCTGAAGGATAGAGATGCCAGTTGCTTCTGTGCATCTCACAGGTCCATGAAGAAGCAGAAATTGGTCTACTGAGTCATGGAATCATCGAGTGGTTAGAGTTGGAAGCAACCTTAAGGATCATCTAGTTCCAACACCCCTGCCATCGTCAAGGACACCTTCCACTAGACCAGGTTGCTCAAAGTCCCAGAGTCCTGTAGTATCTTCCTTTTAGTCCTCTATATTTTTAAGGAGCAAAGGTGTTGGGGCACAACATATCATTTGACTGCTTCCCAGGCTTTCCATGTAGAGTTTGCAGCCAGGATTGCTTCTTCTCTAAATAGGCTTTTGAGATGTTATTGATGCTTCTTGAAGCAAAACTGTTTGCCCCGGCGTTTGGTGAAAGATGCAGATTCTCTAACTTACAATTAAGCAGGTGTCCATCTCTAACACTTGGGGAGGTATTGGCTGTGGTGGTCCTCAACTGCAAACCAGAATATTCGGGGCTTGCAAGATACTCCGGACAAAATGTTATTTTCCAAACTCGAAATATTTTCTGAAAAATGCTGTCTGACTGCGATAATTGCCAAAGAGCAGTGTTTCTGAGGCACTGTTGCTGAACCAAAAACTTATGTCAAGAGCTCAGTTGAACCCTTTTCTTCTGGCTTTTAATTTGAAGCTCTGCTGACAGCACTGCTCCATTGATCAGCTGCATGGATCATTGAACTGTGGCCTCACAGAACACGCTTTGGGAAACTGCTACCAGAGCTCCAAAGAGTGATATTAGCTCATGATTTGCTACGCCTAAGTAGTGTTCCCAAAGGACCAGGGTACTGCACTGAGCTTTCAGAGCTCTGAATTCATCTCTGGTTTTGCCATTTTATTTTTTTAGTGGTCTTAGGGGGTTGCTTTTCTCCACAGTCACTTATTTGTCACTCTTTTTACCTTAAAGAAAGATAATCGGTAACGGACTTGATGAGGCTGTAGAGAAACTGCAATCCTCAAGTTCCACTTAGCTGTCTGGAGCTCGGCTTTTATGCCTTGTTTTTTCTTCCATAAAGGGAAGATAATCAACACTCCAATCTAAAACCTCCTAAGCTGGGAGGCTTAATGAATATTCATGCAGTGCTCTAAAGAATAAGTGCCTAAGAATTTTCCAAATAATAATCACACCTGCTGACTTTTATTCCAAGCCCCCTTCCACCCATGCATTTCAAAATATAGTCTCTCTGTGCTGCAAAACTGAGACCATTGCAACTGTTGATTATAATGAACATTTCAGGGCTGCGCATGTGGTTTGCTTGAATATGATGACAATTTTTCACTTCTTGTTTTACTTCTCCATGTTGTTCTTGTTTCGGACTTGCAGGCTAAGCTGATACAGTGGGATACAGTTTCACCATAGCCTGTGAAATAAGTTTTGTAAGTGTCACGGTGTCAGAGAGCGATGCTAGGCACATATGGCCAGGCTGCGCCCTGGCACGAGCAGCAATCAGTTGGTGGCACTGGTGGGGGAGATGTATTGGCGTGGCTGAGCATTTCTATTTTGAAGCATTTATTCTTACTCAGTATGGGAGGGTAAAAAGTGAAATCTGAGAAGTTTTAATTAATCCATGCTGCAAATGATCTCTGGCTTGGCTTGACATACAGTCCTCTCCCTCACTACTCCTGGACTTAGGTAAACCATTTGTCTGCAGGCTAGTGCAAGCCAGGAACGTAGATCCGAAGGCGCAAGGTGGTCTGGGATTGTCCTCCCAGGCCAGACTCCTTGGGCTCGGTGTGGACCATCGTATGCTGAAATTGGGTGTCCCCCTGAGCCCGCACCTCCCCATTTGGCAGCAGCGCAGCATCCTTCTGCTCCATGTCAGGCTAATTAGGTGAGGGGCCCCGGGGGCTGAGAGCGCTGCCAGGATGGCTGTCAGCATCTGACGCCTCGCCAGCCATCTGAGGCAGTTTGGCGTTAAGAGATCGAGGAGAGGCTGGAAACTAGAAGACTGTGAACGCTTACATGGTTCTGCCATCATCATCATCGTTACTATTATTTATTAGCATCTGCACATCTGGTCAAGCCATGCTGCAGCATGCGCGGAGGTGGCTCATGCCCCCCTTCACAGGGCTGTGGCCCTGGGGCAACCCTGCAACGCCAGGGAAACCTGCAAAGGGGTGTAGGAATTTATTAGTAAAATTAATTACTATTAAAGTTACTACTAGTAAATTCGATATGCTTTGAATGATTTTTTTTCTAATTCTCTAATACAAATATCTAATCATTTACTATATAAGGATTTGGGATTTTTTTAAGGTTTAAGGAAAACCTATCTCTTCTTCAGAAAGTCCTTAAGGACTTTCCACTGCATCCAGATCACGTGATTTAGATCCACATTTTGGTTACAAAAGCCAAAGACAAAAATAGACAATGCTGTCAAAAAAGGATAAAATTAGCCAGGTTTTCTTGAGAGGGCCACAGTTTGATTTGGATTTTCAGATGTTAGGGTTAGATTTTCAGGGTTAGATTATCTCAGCAACTGTTGACATTGGGAGAACTTTCCCATTAATGGGAATCATTCGGCAAATGCTGTTTGGATCTCAGATTTTGTCTCAAACATTCAGTGTTATATATTCAATGTGGATAAATTTGGTCTGTAGGGCTAGTTCTGTTATAGCACAGAAATGATGTTGACACCGAATTTGTGGATTTAGAGAACTGCAGAATGTGCAATTTTCCTCATCTTTTGCTGGTGTCCCCAGGAGGGAAATAACAGGTATTCCTGCTTTTGGATGTGCACAGAACTGCTTCAGTGTGCAGCGTGGGCAGGACACCAGCTCTCGATGGGCCCTATCTCTCCTTGTGATATGTCAGGAAATTGGACAAAGAACACCATCTGATTCTTTCATACTGAGATCCCCCACTATTGCCTGATCCTAGGATAGAAGGGATTTCTAAACAGCCTGAGTTTGGGACTACAGCCCCGTGGAGTTCCACTCTACAAGTATAGACTTCCACCATAAAAGTACACTAGCATAACTAGGTATTGCACCTAAAAACTGCATCAGTCCCTGGCTCCAGTCCATCCTGTGGACAAGCACAAGCACCTGTACCAGCCCGGCGAGGGGGCAGGAATGCCAGCCTGGGATTGGGAAGGGTACGTGCAGCAGCTCCTTTCGGTTGCAGCACTGAGTTATGCTCAGTGAAGGTCTTTGTGGTATCAAGCCTGCCTCAGTTTCCCATCTGTAAACCCGGAGAGTGCTGCTCTGTGGCCCAAAAGCATGGTTGGAAAAGGAAATACTTAATGGGTCTACAGTGCCTTGAGAACGCAAATTGCTTTCTAAAAGTTATGTGATGAATATTTGCTCTCCTGCTTCTTGCACTTGAAGAATCCCAAAGGCTTTTTTTAGAAGCCATGCATTCATCATAATTCATTTCTTGATTTGGCTATCAGTCAGTTTTCATCAGTTTGCCATGTGGCATGAAAAGAAAGCATAAGCTGATTTTCCCTTTCTTTGTATGTCTCCTAAGAAAAATTGGGGGAAAAAAGCAGTGTAGAAGAGGAAAAAAACCCTTTACCACAAGTGCGTGTTTGCATTTTTCCTATGAACAAACTATTAAAATGAGATAAACCTTTTTGTTTTTCTTCAAGGAATACTGTTAAGGTTCATGGACTCTGAATGACCCATGTCTCTTGTTTTTCTTCTCATGCTCCTTCCTATTGACAGGACAGCCTGGCCTTTTTGAAGCACCTTTCTGTCATTCTCAAATGCTCCAAAACAAGGGCTTATTTAAGTAGTTTCCATTTTTCCAGTGGCCTTCTCTGCCTTTTGCCAATCGTCTGTCATGTTCTTGTTGATAGGAGGTGAAGGAGATCAGGTTGCGTTATTTTATTGCTAATGTGTGTATATGTTGTGAGCCTCTGCAATTAGGGGGACAGAACTGGAAAGGACTATGACATGACATTGTCGGAAGTGTCGGAAGGACACTGAGGTGCTGGAACGTGTCCAGAGAAGGGCTACGAAGCTGGTGAGGGGTCTGGAGGACAAACCTTATGAGGAACGACGGAGGGAACTGGGGTTGTTCAGCCTGGAGAAGAGGAGGCTGAGGGGAGACCCCATCACCCTCTACAACTACTTGAAAGGAGGTTGTAGAGAGATGGGGGCTGACCTCTTCTCCCTGGTGACAAGGGATAGGACAAGAGGAAACGGG
>VXBO01014521.1:969351-990450 GCA_013400135.1 Rhinoptilus africanus
CAGGTATTCCTGCTTTTGGATGTGCACAGAACTGCTTCAGTGTGCAGTGTGGGCAGGACACCAGCTCTCAATGGGCCCTGTCTCTCCTTGTGATATGTCAGGAAATTGGACAAAGAACACCATCTGATTCTTTCATACTGAGATCCCCCACTATAGGATAGAAGGGATTTCTAAACAGCCTGAGTTTGGGACTACAGCCCCGTGGAGTTCCACTCTACAAGTATAGACTTCCACCATAAAAGTACACTAGCATAACTAGGTATTGCACCTAAAAACTGCATCAGTCCCTGGCTCCAGTCCATCCTGTGGACAAGCACAAGCACCTGTACCAGCCCGGCGAGGGGGCAGGAATGCCAGCCTGGGATTGGGAAGGGTACGTGCAGCAGCTCCTTTCGGTTGCAGCACTGAGTTATGCTCAGTGAAGGTCTTTGTGGTATCAAGCCTGCCTCAGTTTCCCATCTGTAAACCCGGAGAGTGCTGCTCTGTGGCCCAAAAGCATGGTTGGAAAAGGAAATACTTAATGGGTCTACAGTGCCTTGAGAACGCAAATTGCTTTCTAAAAGTTATGTGATGAATATTTGCTCTCCTGCTTCTTGCACTTGAAGAATCCCAAAGGCTTTTTTTAGAAGCCATGCATTCATCATAATTCATTTCTTGATTTGGCTATCAGTCAGTTTTCATCAGTTTGCCATGTGGCATGAAAAGAAAGCATAAGCTGATTTTCCCTTTCTTTGTATGTCTCCTAAGAAAAATTGGGGGAAAAAAGCAGTGTAGAAGAGGAAAAAAACCCTTTACCACAAGTGCGTGTTTGCATTTTTCCTATGAACAAACTATTAAAATGAGATAAACCTTTTTGTTTTTCTTCAAGGAATACTGTTAAGGTTCATGGACTCTGAATGACCCATGTCTCTTGTTTTTCTTCTCATGCTCCTTCCTATTGACAGGACAGCCTGGCCTTTTTGAAGCACCTTTCTGTCATTCTCAAATGCTCCAAAACAAGGGCTTATTTAAGTAGTTTCCATTTTTCCAGTGGCCTTCTCTGCCTTTTGCCAATCGTCTGTCATGTTCTTGTTGATAGGAGGTGAAGGAGATCAGGTTGCGTTATTTTATTGCTAATGTGTGTATATGTTGTGAGCCTCTGCAATTAGGGGGACAGAACTGGAAAGGACTATGACATGACATTGTCGGAAGTGTCGGAAGGACACTGAGGTGCTGGAACGTGTCNATATACATTTCTCTAGAATTCCCCTGAAAGCTATCAAACTTGACTGCTTGCTTTCTGATTGTAAATAAATTCTAACTCGAATGATGAAAAGTGCACGTAGGGTAAAATCATTTTTAATAGGAGGCTTTTAAAAATACTCAATTTGATGAAGTTCCTATAAGCAGTTTAGAGGTGTCTTATATGGGAAATAAGAGAACAGATTTCTCTCTCAGAGTTTTTCCCCTGAAGCCCGTGAAATTAGTCCTTCTCTAAAACCAGTATGTTACAATTAATATATAGGGAATATGTCTTTGAGACTTTCTCTGTATTAAAGGCTACAGAATTAAGACTGGTATGAGTATGCTAGCATCAAGGACTTTATGCAGTATATACTTGATTCTTCTCACATTTCTGCTTTCCTTCATGCAGTGCAAATTAGATGCAAATAGGAAACTATTAGGAATAAATGAGCGAGATGATAAAATGTCATTTCAGTTGTTTCCTTAATGTCCATGATTGGCGAACAGCCCTAGACATTGAACTAGGAGTTGTAATTTATACAAGCAAGACCAGCCCTGAGTTTTCTGTACATTTGCTTGTGAATGACCTTTTTATGTTCTTTGAAAGAGATTTACACTTTATTAATTTACTTTTTGGTTCTGATGAAAGTGTATGGGGGAAGAAGAAGGAAGGGAGCACAGACTAGGAGGAGGAAGATTCAATCCATTTTGTTTCAGGGGCTACAATTGCAAATGAAGTGTTTTGGTCTCACTTGATGAAGGAAGGATCCTGTCAGATTAGAGGCCACTGTTGCTCCATTTGAGTTGCCAAAAAGGGCTGCACGCATAGTCTAATAATTATCTGTAATGCTAAGGAAGACAGATGTAGCATTAGCTTCTGATGCAAGCAACCACCGTATTAATTTTCAAGTGAGCAGCAGCAGAAGCAGATGGTGAGATGAGGCAGGGATGCAAATGTTTGCCATCGATAGCTTTTACCTTTGTGTAGTGTCTGTGGCTGATGCTGGGCTGAGCCGGCGGGACCCGATCGCTGCCCGGCCACACCAGCTGGTCCTTGGCCAGCCTGGCTGCAGAGGGATGCTGCCCAGGGCTCATCTGCGCACGGCTACAGGCCTGACACGGGTTGTTTGTGCGGTGATGCAATGGGATAACTTTTATACAGAGTCAGCACATTTTTGATAATAACTGAGACCAACAGATGCAGCAGTCTGTGGTTTCCTAGTTAGGTTATGAGTCTGTGCGAAACAAAGCACATACTCAAACCCAGGAAAATACGCAAACTTTCTATAAACCGAAATCCTTGCTGGTTCTTTTTTTATTCTTGGGGGAGGGTGCTGGGGTTTTGTCTTTGAAACGTCAGTGGGAGGACATTCGGCAGTTCATCTTCTNTTGGAAAGGGGCAGCTGTGAGGGGTAGGATAGAGCAGGCACAGCCAGCCGGGCAGTGTCTGTGCTGGTGCCAGGGTACATCCCTGTTCTCCCATTCTCAGTGCTGCATCCTCCCGTTACTGGCAGGAGGAACAGACATCTGACTGTTTGTCTACTTTGCTCCTGTTGCACAGGAATGAAATTACCGCCTTTTAGATGTTAATAACTAAAACACAGACTTATTTTTTTTCCTCTGAACTCATCCTGTTGTTGTGGTTAGCGAAACCAATCAGAAGGATTGCGACTTTTTTTTTACCATGGGAAAATGTTTGCAAGGTCTGGCCTAAAGGTAGATAAAAAAACCAGCTGCATGACGAGACACGGCACAACTGTTAGGCGAGGGGGAATGTGAGGATTATTGTTGAAGGGACTGCTGAAAGAAAGAGGGATTTCATGGGAGAGACGGAGGTTGCTTGGCAGGGAGAAGGGAGGTTGTTCCAAACATATGGGGCAGCCTAACCAGATGTAGAAAAACTGGATAATGCTCAGAAAACGGCCAAAGGGGAGTGAAAAGCAGGGAGGTAAATTTTTCTAAGATCTTGTAGGTAAGTCTGTCTAGCACAGTCTGTATTGCAAAGAGGCGTGAGGGTGATTTGGATAGAAGAGGAAAGGTGGCTGGAGTAGCCTGAGAGAAAGGTGCTGGCAGCAGTTTATTTATGTTTGTTAAATAGATGTTTTCTGGTTTCACCATAAATTCAAAGCACATCTATAATTAAAATGAAATCTATGTAACATACAAGTATTAACTGTATAGCCTAGATTGCAATGAACGAGTTGAGCATCACTGAAACCATGAGAACTACACCAGATAAGGACCCAAAGTTTTTCATCAAGAGGGGTTTTTTTCTATTTTTTATGAAGGGAATTAGCTTATTTATTTATTTTATTCTGTATCCTTAGAATATAAATATAGATTAATGTTTATTTTGTTTGGTGAGGGAAGTTCAATTTTAAGTCACAAGTATTGTGTTCAGACAAGTAATACATAAAAACCCCAACACAGTAGTTCAATACATTTGTAAGAGTCTGCATTTTGGTCGGCAAAGGTTTCTGATAGAATTTTGTACTCTAAAGACCAGCAAAGAGAACTAAGAGTCTTGTAGTCCACTTTGGTGTCCTCCACTCTTCATCTTTCTGCAGATCCATCTTGACATGAGTCTTCAAAGTAACTGCTGAAAGTATGAGAAAGATTGAGTTTTCTTTAAAAGCTTGTGCTGTATCCAGTATTGAATGTTTCAGGGATCTAACTGCACATTATGAAGGCTTCCTTGAAGAAGAAACTCCCGTAATTTCAGTGGTTCTATCCATCTTCTGACACATTGTACAGTCAGTAATTAAAATTATTATGGATTTTTTGAAGGAGTTGTTCATGGTTTGTATTTCATGCCGTGAAATGCTCAAGTCTTTTGAAATGTAATGGTATGATACATTATTTTCTGCCTGATCAGTGCCGGAGACAAAAAACCACCATGTATTTGGCCAAATATTTGGCTTTACAATTAGTGCATTTCATATGGTTCACTGAGTGGCTGTTGGTGACATGATGACAATGTCTTATATCAGATTTGTGGGTTCTAAACCCGTTCATGAATATTGTTCCAGAGGGTTTGTGATCCTTCTTGTACAGCGTGCTCAGTCTCAGGCCACATTGCAATAGTACTGCCTGTGTTTTGCCAGGGCAGTGAACTTTGCATCCGTACAGCTGCATTTCTTCAAAAATCTCATAGGCATCTCCAGTATTGTACTAGAATTTTTAAATGAGGAAGTTTCTGCATATCTTTAAAGGCAGCAGTATGAGATCTTGTGACAAAAGAGCATTTCAAATTCCAGCACAACTGTTAGCTCCATTGGCAAAAGTTCTGTTGATTTACTGAACCAGCTTATCACTAGTGTATTCTTTAACACCTCTTATTTTCTTAGAAATATTTAAATATGGGGAGGGTGCTGGGGTTTTGTCTTTGAAACGTCAGTGGGAGGACATTCGGCAGTTCATCTTCTTTGTTACTCAGGAATACGGGAAGAACTGGGAAGCACCTTTCGTCAAATATTGTTAAACAAGCCATCCAGGACCTTATCCAGTGATACTAGTCATTGAGATCAATGGCACACTCAACCCTTGGGGAAGCTCATGTTGATCAGGATATTCCCTCACCTGTGACAGAAGTCTGGTGGGGACAAATGGGGTCGCAGTGATCTTCCTAGACATAAAACGTGGCTTCCTTACCCAAGTGATATTGCTGAAGTATGCTCAGAGGTAGCTGCGTAGTTTGAACAGAGGGATTTGTTCTGGATCCAGTGGTCCATTTATGTCTTTATGGTATCCATCATCTGACACAAGTGGGTAATCATGGGGAAAATATGCTGAGAATACATGTAAAGTGCATTTTTGTTCTCTCTCGTGGCCAGATACGAAGTTTTTAGATGCTGTAAGAGTGAGAAGCTGGTGTAGCTTGTGCTGTTCAGTTCTGTGGCAGCACATTTTACAAATGGTAAACTAGCTCACTGACCTCAAAAAATGCACCTATGGATTTTTATTTTTATATATACATATATATATATATTTAAAATACCACCTCCCTGTTGGAAAGGGGCAGCTGTGAGGGGTAGGATAGAGCAGGCACAGCCAGCCGGGCAGTGTCTGTGCTGGTGCCAGGGTACATCCCTGTTCTCCCATTCTCAGTGCTGCATCCTCCCGTTACTGGCAGGAGGAACAGACATCTGACTGTTTGTCTACTTTGCTCCTGTTGCACAGGAATGAAATTACCGCCTTTTAGATGTTAATAACTAAAACACAGACTTATTTTTTTTCCTCTGAACTCATCCTGTTGTTGTGGTTAGCGAAACCAATCAGAAGGATTGCGACTTTTTTTTTACCATGGGAAAATGTTTGCAAGGTCTGGCCTAAAGGTAGATAAAAAAACCAGCTGCATGACGAGACACGGCACAACTGTTAGGCGAGGGGGAATGTGAGGATTATTGTTGAAGGGACTGCTGAAAGAAAGAGGGATTTCATGGGAGAGACGGAGGTTGCTTGGCAGGGAGAAGGGAGGTTGTTCCAAACATATGGGGCAGCCTAACCAGATGTAGAAAAACTGGATAATGCTCAGAAAACGGCCAAAGGGGAGTGAAAAGCAGGGAGGTAAATTTTTCTAAGATCTTGTAGGTAAGTCTGTCTAGCACAGTCTGTATTGCAAAGAGGCGTGAGGGTGATTTGGATAGAAGAGGAAAGGTGGCTGGAGTAGCCTGAGAGAAAGGTGCTGGCAGCAGTTTATTTATGTTTGTTAAATAGATGTTTTCTGGTTTCACCATAAATTCAAAGCACATCTATAATTAAAATGAAATCTATGTAACATACAAGTATTAACTGTATAGCCTAGATTGCAATGAACGAGTTGAGCATCACTGAAACCATGAGAACTACACCAGATAAGGACCCAAAGTTTTTCATCAAGAGGGGTTTTTTTCTATTTTTTATGAAGGGAATTAGCTTATTTATTTATTTTATTCTGTATCCTTAGAATATAAATATAGATTAATGTTTATTTTGTTTGGTGAGGGAAGTTCAATTTTAAGTCACAAGTATTGTGTTCAGACAAGTAATACATAAAAACCCCAACACAGTAGTTCAATACATTTGTAAGAGTCTGCATTTTTGAAGGCAAAGGTTTCTGATAGAATTTTGTACTCTAAAGACCAGCAAAGAGAACTAAGAGTCTTGTAGTCCACTTTGGTGTCCTCCACTCTTCATCTTTCTGCAGATCCATCTTGACATGAGTCTTCAAAGTAACTGCTGAAAGTATGAGAAAGATTGAGTTTTCTTTAAAAGCTTGTGCTGTATCCAGTATTGAATGTTTCAGGGATCTAACTGCACATTATGAAGGCTTCCTTGANTTTCAAATTCCAGCACGACCGTTAGCTCCATTGGCAAAAGTTCTGTTGATTTACTGAACCAGCTTATCACTAGTGTATTCTTTAACACCTCTTATTTTCTTAGAAATATTTAAATATGCACTTTTTTGACTACTAATTCTCTTACTTTAAGGAAATATAATTTAGTTTATGGGACCTAAATTTCATGGATTTCTAAAAGGTACTTGTTAGCTGTATCTGCTTTTAGAGAGAAAGTGTAACCTTCACTTATAAACACATTTATGGAGACAAAAAAGGGTCCTTGAAGGTTACTCTGTGGAGCTCCATTAGCAAGTGTGAATTCCACTCTTGGCTGATCCCTTACCTCTAGTTAATGTGTTTGCTGTGGCCATCCTTTGGAGCACTCTCTGTCCACCCCAGAGGTACCTGGACCAAATCCAGGCTCCTGGCACTCACTGTGCCAGTCGGGCCTGTAGGGTTACGTAGGGAACTTTTGGTCAGTCTGATTTTGCATGCTGTAGAGGTGTGCTGAGTGAAGAAATGGAAAGGAATAATTTGCTTCTGGGTGGCTGAGCTTGACTTTTTTTTTTTTTTTGGTCAGAAACTATGAAATTAAAAGTTCCTTTGATTTTCCTGTCTATGTAGTATTCACAAAGGAGAACTAGAAAGAGGAGAAATCAGAGAGACATTGATGTATTTCAGAGAATTAACTTGACGGCTACAAGGGACAAAGGGAATTCCCCATTTTAGAATTGCAATTGCCCTCCTTTATCACAGCTAGCTGACTCCACTGTTGAAATGCATATGGGACTGTGTTTCAGAGTGACATTTATGGATCACATGTCTCAGAGACAGGTCCCAGTACACCAAAGAAGTTTGGCAAACTGATACAAGTCGTGCATGTGCAATGCTGGAGAAAAAGCTTTGAAGGCATAGCTTAGGAAGAGAGCTGTCTCATGTCACCCATTGATGGATTTGCTTAGCATATAGGCTCTACCACCAGCCCTACCTGTGTGTCACGAAACAGTCCTCACTTTCATTAGACACCTGACACCTCAAACCCTGCTTTCTACCTCCCACTACAGACCAGTCTCAGATGCATTATCAAAATTTTTTTCCGCTGGTACCACACAATTCCAGTGCAAGGGGCTACATACTGAATACTATATAGTAGTTGTTGTGATTAATTATCATTATTATTATTACTATTAACAATATTATATGTTCTTCTTTGTGAATACTTCATTTACTGTCATTGCCTTGACTGAGTCTTGGTTTATGAGCTGCGATGAAAATCAACATGTTGATTTTCTTTTCTCCATAAAACCGCAACTGTCCTGGGCAACTTGTCTAAGACATTATGTCTTTTTAAGCATCTGACTGTGAAAAGCTGTTAAAATTATGGATTGCGTGGATGCTTGTGAGAGGAGTCCAGTGTTATGTAAGAAGATGCTTACTTAAGGATATTGTCCCTTAAGGTCCAGACATTTGCAACTACTTCTCCCTTTGATCTCTGAAAGTCTGTGTTGGAGATGCAGCAAAGCTCTCTTTCTGGCCTGGAAAAATCTGTCTAAGGGTACAGAGTAATTAACTGAAAAGTTTTATGTTGATATTTATCATGATGGTGGGATTTTATGAAATTGTGGTTGCATTTATGTCCTTATTCAGAATGGAGGTCTAGAAATGAGTCGACTTGCATAGCAGGAGAAAGTGTTTGGTTTAGAGCACCTTTTTATGTGTCCTACAAGTTTTCGAATCACGCAGAGAGCTGCATCAAAGAAAGAATACTCTCATTTTTCTGGCAGTCTAACGTTGCCTTAGAGTGCTGGATCCTCTGTGTCTTCAGAGTTGCATGATGAGCCAAGCATTTTAGACCTGCTTTTCCAGGAGGCTGATAGTGACCAGATATTCCTCATTCCCTACACATGGAAATTCAAGGTCTTAAACTCTAATATTGTTTTTCTGTTGACTATGATCTGCCTCTTACATAGTGCAATTCTCCAAAATAAGAATAAGGGGTGACTCTAAAGGACACAGAGTTTTCTTGGAGCACTAGTGTAACATGGGCAATGGTGTGATTTCCATATGAAGAGCAATTTCAGCTGTCACTCTTCTACTCTCTATCAGTGTAAAGTACATTTCTTTGGTCTTATTTCCTTAAGATAAATCTGTATCATTGTGTACCTCTGTTTGAAAAAATTTTCAAAAGCCTTACAGGAAAAGCAGAACATGCTTCTCTCCTTGGGAAGAGCAGCAAAGAAGGAATGTATGGCAGAAGTTACTCGCTGCGTAATAGACCCAACACTGAGAACAGTGCTATAAAAAAGTAAGATTAAAAAAAAAAATGTTTTTTTCCATCTTGACATACAAATGTGAGGACTTCTGGATCTGTTCTTATAAAAACAATATTATCTCATTTGTAGGTTTAAATTAGCTGCAAACTGGAAGCCTATAGCACCAGATTCACAGTGTGCAAACTGTTCTTGGACTGTATAGGTATGGCTGACATGATCAGCCTTAGGACTTTTTGAACAATTTTTAAGTTTGGTATTTTACAGGTATTGTATATAAAAAATTGTATTGCAGAATACAAAAAATACCAAATGCAACTGTGCAGTTCTACCATTGCCGTATTTGTATTTCTTTGTCATTGTTTTACTACTCTGTTTTTCCATTCCATTAAGTTCATTAACTTACTGTCTCACATTTCTGCTGGATATGTAGTTATTCAGAACTTTGAAAGCAATCCTAACCTAAAAAGGGATCTGTGTGCAGCTGAGGACCCGAGTGAAGCGCTCACAAGTTGCACTGCAATGCTTCACTTTCTTTTGCTACCTCAGGTTACCTGCTTGAGTGTGTCTCAGCCTTAACTGAGCCCCGTCTCCTCCTGGGACTTGGAGTCTGGGACAGCCTTTCACCTCCTACCACAGATTTTCTGTCTCCTTTTTTGCATCATGTGGGAATTGCTTTTCTTTTGTGGAATCCGAGCCCATGTCTTAATTCTGCAGTGGCTGCTTATCTTTTGTGGTTTGGAGTAATGGAGGAGTTGAGCTAATGCAGGAGCCAGCAAGCAAGACCTGGAATGTCTTGTCTTGATGAGATGATGTCAGCTGATACATTTGGAGATGGTTAAATGGAAGACATTTCCATTTTTGGCGCTAGTAGGGTAATGGGAGTCTGAAAAGAAAACTCAGCCTGAATGCCCGTATGTGCTGAGCATAGAGAAGGGAGGATGAGACTCACATGGGCTGCTGGGCACGCAGTTGCAGTGAAATCCATGTTCTTTTGCTTTACAAAGTATGTTACACTTATTTTGGGAACAAAAGAAGCCTTGTGTGGAAAATACACTTCTAGAGAAAGTCTTCACCAGCTTGGTAAAGTCCACTGTAGGTTTCTGTAGTTAGATCAGCTTTTTTTTTTTGGCAAACATATCACAAGTTCAATGTAGATAATTAATACTTGAATAAAAATAAATGCCTTTAATACAATTTTTTAAATTTTTTTTTCTTCTTTTTTCTTTTTTCTATTTTTTTCTTCTTTCCTCTTTTGTTTCTTCTTTCTCCTTTCTTCTTCTTTTTTCTCCTTTCTTTCTTCCATTTTCTTTTTTCTTTCTGCTTTTTTTTTACGGGTCTGTGAACTTGCTTAAAAGGAGTCATTCCTCTCCAAAGTCTGTGGCAGTGCTTAAACACTGGTTTGGACTTTAAAAAATAAACTCTTTATCCATCTACCTTATGTTAATGGATTACGCTTCTGCATTGCTGTCACTCATTGCATGGCTGTAGCTGATTGAGTAGGATTTTTGGCAGCTTATTTCTTGTCCAAACATTCCTTAATGCTTTCCCACCTCCTGTTTTATCACCCAAGTATTGCAACAGCAGTATTTGGAGGTCTGATATTTTTTTCGGAAAGCTGGTTTTGTAAAAGCCAATTCCTTGAAAACTGAAGCAGAGGGAAGAAAGAAAAAGAGGAATACATGTGGGTTGTGGCTGGAACGATCCCTTGACATTCATTGAGGTTGATCATAAATATGCATGAGACAAGGAGGAGTTTTTAGTAGCTGCATTTGCCTTTCTTACCCCAAGCTGTCTGGAAAGAGAGTTTGTGACAGCCTGGGGAGCTCCAAATTTTAAACAAAAGATGATTGTTATGAGTTTTTAGAGAGGCTTAAATATAATTATTTTTATGTTAAAACACTCTGATGACAATCCTTGTATGTGTTTTACTTTCTCCATGCCAATTCTTCATCTTTGTTAACCCCTTTTTCATACACTTCTACCACTCCTTCCTGAAATACCATGGACCCCCAAGATGATCATCTCTACTTTCTAGAGCGGGTTTTAGCACACTTAATAGGTAGAGTTCATCACACCTCATACAACATCATTAACAGAGCAGCAAAGAAGGGCCAGTGCAACCATGAGAAAACTCCTACTGAAAAGTCTTGATTTTTCACTCTGTGTTCTTCAAACAGCATGCCTTTTCATTCCTTGGTGGATAGGATTTTAATAGAATTTTCAAATGTCATCTAGTTTCTGGTAGCATATTGAAGAAATTAAAAATTTTTCCTCGTGCTAAGTACACTGTCGCTGCCTGCTTCCAGATTTTGTGAATTTCTGTGCAAAATTCTTTTCACAGATAATGATCATGCAGTCACAAAAGGAATTTTTCCCTTGATTACTGGATTTTTGTAATTGCATTACAGGATTGAGTGGAAGCAAGTCAAAGTGATTTTGTGTTTTTCTTCATTGTTTAAAGATTTTTGTCTCCTTGTGTCTCTAAATTCTTCATAATGTCTCTGATATTTATATCTTTATAAATTACAGACATGGTTTCCCCAGGGGTATTCTATTATGAGCTTTTAAATAAAATATTCAAGTGACAACATCCAAAACTAAGGATGGTGACACTATTTCAATAGAAATGTGTATAAACATGCAGTTCACACTCTGGTTTTGATTCAAAACTAGGTCATATGTCTGGTTTCTTTACTGTTGCATGTGTACCCAAATGCCAGTGAGGTTTTTTTGGCAGGGTAGGGGGAGTCTGTATGTTTCAAGAAGTTTTTACACACTGGATCTTAGTAGGCTTCAATCAGATTTTGTAACAGAATAATTTTTAATCATTCAGCCAGCCATCACTAGCTTTAACTTTTTTTCTGAGGAAAGTCCCAAAGTATCATACTGCTAACAGAATACAAAGGTTTAGATTTTTAAAAGGTGAGAACATATTTGCATTGAAATTGGCCCATGTGGTGTATGAGTTAGAGTAGGACAAAACTGCAGCATGAACATTTTTTTGAGAATGAATAATATTATAGGACTAGGTATGTATTTCATTTAATACAGCCTTGCAATAAATGACCATAAAGGCAAGGATAAGGCTGAGACATCTGCTTTGAAAACCTTTTAGTGGTTACCAAATATAGTTCTTCTCTGTGTGAGTGTGTACACGTGGATGTGCCAGTGTGTGCTTGTATTGGGTTATACTGGACTGAAGCACACCTATTCTCAATACCTGATTTTCATGTATGGCTTGAAGATTGGCATCAAGATGATCCTAAAATCCAGTCAGATTTGTTTTAGGATGTTAAATGGGTTTTACGCCCCTGCCTCCATCAAGGTGGAGTTCAAAATGCTGACATAGTTTTTTGTCTTTCCTGGGAGATGTATACTGACATACTTGTATATGTGCATTTATAATAGACATGCAATCATAGAGGTGCATTTATTTTGCTTAGGGTTTGTATTGTATGGACAAGACAATAATTAATAAAAATACTTCTTATCATCCATCATGGATTTGTCTTTCTTTTTCCTTGAAAGTTCTTCAGCAGATATTAGTCAACTGGAAAACACTTTGGGGTCATTTATGGTGTGGCAAGGTTAAGAGATACTGTGATTGCTGTGAGTGACCAAAAAACAATCTGACCATTCTTTTAATGAGCTCATCCTTGTCTTTTCTGGTTTAAGACCACCTTGAAATCATGTGTGTGATATAGCACTGCTCTTAAGATTTTTTTTAATCAATTGGAAGTGAAAACTTTATATTCTTTTTAAAATGGTTATAGGCTAGTACCCATAAATGTAGATGTGGAATAACTGCATTATCATGCTCTTTCAGTCCCAGTTGGTTTTAGTTCTAGTTTGGAACAAAAACTATAGTGTGATGTAATTGCCTTCCTCTGATTATTTTTACCTTGGTGTATTCCATTGCTGGCTTGTGTATATCGTTTTTATGTGCTCTCGTTTCAGAAACTTTAAAACTCTTGAGAGCCAGTCTTGGAAATCCTTCTGGATGTATCATTGTTTTTTTATTTGTGCGTGGCAATTGCAGCAGCCCATTAGGGGCCTATAATTCCTATTGAGCATAGAATGGACTTCTCATCATTTAATGAGGAATGTGATTTTGCTCCTCAGTCGAGCTAAAATCTGCTTACTGTTGTGATTACCATCCCTGGGCTCCACCCTGCCTTTCACCACCTGCCACTTACAAGTAATTCCTTTGGCAATGAGAATGCAGCCCAAACTGTCAAATAAATTGGCCCCTTTCCGAAAGCCTTCTGATTATTATTCTTACTTTGTGGTGATGTCATATTTCCAAGGGTAATCTCTCACTGGAGGAGTATGTTTTTCTTTGGGACTTGCATCACCCTCTCAATTTGAGTCTCCATTTCAGAAGTAATGATTGCTTACTGAAAATATGCATTATGTGGATTTTCTATTATTCAGTTCCATTACTTTTTGTGAGCACATCACTACATTTCTAGGAAGGCGAAAAGAAGATTCTTTAATCCATAAAATAAGCCAAGAACTGAAACCAGGCAAACTTGTTTTTTTCCTGAGTACATACAAACATGAGATTTCATTTCCTTATTTTAAATACTTTAAACGCACTCCATGGATTTCTGTTCTTGGCTTAAGCAGAAAAAGTATTAAAAAGCGAAGTGCATTTTTAAGATAGGTGGAAAGAGTGTTTCTTACTAGCTGGGAACAGTGTTTTGGATGTTTGATATCATTGCGCATATATAAAGTGAAGTTCAGAAATTCCTTCCTTCACACTTTGATGTTTATGATGCTATTAACTCCCACAAAGAAAATACAAGCCCAATTTAATCCTGGTAGTAAAATAAGAGAAGCAATGTCTAGGTGTTTGTGCCTAGCATTTTACAACAGCTGCTAACAATTTTTTTGTGTTGTCATATTAAAATTTTAAACTAGCATTTACGACTGTTTCCTTGAAGTCAGTGTCATACACCTGTAAGCTTACAAAGGCAGGAAGAACAAGCCTTCTCATGCTCTGTATTATGATGCACTATTAGATATTTAAACCACAGCGCTGGATACCAGGCCAAATTAAATGCAGTTACAGTGAATGTGTTACTGAGGCAGTGGTTTTGAGATTTTTTTAAGCATTGTCTCACTGGAATGAGCTTCATTTTGTCATCCCCTCTCAGTCCTAACCAAGGCATTTTTTAAAAAATTCTCTGCTGCGTGCAGTTAAACTGCTTCCAGTAACGTTGGTGGCTTGGTCGTTGTAGGTCAACAGGCTGTGATCATTGGTGACTGCAATCCAGTTTTCCTCCAAAGACATGGAGGAGGAGGAAGAGGCCACACGTTTACGTGATGAGGCCTCAGGAGAGATTTGGGCTGATGCCATGTCCCAGGAGTATCTCCAGCAGCAGTTTCCTATCTCCTCTTCTGTTCCTTCCCTGTCTCTTTGCTTCATAACTCCCTCTTGGTCTGTTTTCATTTCTCATTTTACAGTCTATCTGTTTATGTTAGATTATACGCTCCTGAGTACAAGGATCTTATCATTTTTAATAACTGAAAAGTTATGCACACTGTGCACATCAGCGGTGTCTGCTGCTTTCCTCCTTTTCTCCCTTCCTTCCCAGAACTGAAGGTTCTTGGCAAAGAAATGGGGTTACTGTGGCACAGGGTATTCTTTGGTGAAGAGGGAAAGGGAGAGCTCCCTTTTAGCTTATTTACAGTCCCTTGCCTTAAGGAATCCGGAAAATATGTCATTGCAAAGAAATTCTAGTGCAGTAATACAGGAAATTACTGACTGTAATTTATATGGCTCTAGAATTACTTGAAAAATAGACATTTTTTGTACTGTGTCCTGATTAGATTTCACAGTGACTGTCCAAATTCTATTGTAATGATTGCTTTTGAAATGCATGTATCGTAATGAAAAATAAATATTAAAAGGTTCATATATTCCATAATTAAAATAAAGCTCATAGCAAGAATAGCAATACATCCTAAATTCAAAGCATACTTAAAAGTAAGAGATCACTGTAATCTTAATGGAATATACATCTTATTTCTAAAGTGTATAATTTAAAAAATAACTAAGAGATGATTATTTGGGGTTTTTTAAGCCATGAGTCCTCTTTCTTTTTTTGTCCTTGAGTCTTGTGATCACTTACTGCTTTGCAAATCTGAATCTTTTTTGCTATTATTATAAATACAACCTATGATTTTTTGCTTCAGAAGGCTGTATGCATGTATGCTGATGTTCCATAATGTGAACAACACTGAAATTAATGTGGTTGTTGTGGAATACTTTGGATTTCTGATGGAATTCTAGACATCTTCTTCCCAGAGTAGCCAGACCATACTGACAGGTACAGTGAGCAAATTAATGGGAAAATCTGCATTCACCAGAAACAAGAAGGGGCCAACAGCCTCTTGTAGGGCCATAGCTGACATCTGCAGGTTTCCCTGCACGGTGCTGTGTTCAAGTGTTGGATAAAACCAAGGCCTGTTTAAGCCTCCAGACACGTTCTCAGAAATGGAAAACAAGATTCCAGGTTCCCTTGGGTAAACAGCCATATCAGAAAGAGTAGGGAAGACCTGGTAAGAGAGTAAGCAGTAAAGAATGTACTTTTTAGAGGTCTGAAGGTGCTTAGCAGCGGTCACCCTGTTAGGCTTTGAAAACACTATAAAAACAAATGTGAGTAAGTAGAGAAAAATTTAGGTAGAGGCATTTTGGAATGAGGATAGGATTGAGATTAATCCTAGGTGTGGCCCTGAAATTAAATGGATGTTTCTCCTCATCTTTTAATGAGGATAATGTCATCAGATTCAGAAAGTATAGAAATGTGAACTACTCTATCCAAGATGAAACTTAAACTAAAAATAGGGAGTCCACTTAAGCAAAGGGATTAGAGAATCTCAGAGTTATGAAAGAAATGAAGCATGAAAATGAAGTTCAATATCATGGGCTTCTCATAAATCTGTGGAATAGACATTGTATGATTAGGCTGTAACAAATGTTTTTGTATGTATGGTCTGAGCTACTGCAGTTATTAAGACAATGCAAGACTTAAGAGGTAATTTGAAAGGAAAAAAGTAGAAATGTACTTATAAAGTTTGTTGATAAAGAATGAGAATGCAGAGAAGGAATGCGATTATTTTTTTTAGAAATAATTGGAAAGCCTTGAGATCTGGAATAGTAGAAATAGGATGAAATATGAAGTGCATCATCGGGAATCTAGGGAGTAATAAGAAATGATGCGACATCTTGGGAGATTGTCTTTGGAAGTTGTAAGAAACATGAATCACTGTAAACAAGGAATACCTGCTCTTTTTTCCCCCCTAGCAAACAGAATAAATAAGATGAGGGAAAGAGAGACTTTCCCTAAAGATTTATGAAAATACCAATTTGTCTAGAAGCTTTAGCGAAATATAATTTTGTTCTGCAGTTCAAACTTGTTTGTTAAAGGGAGAGGAAGCAGAGTGGCGCTGCTAGAAAAGCAGATGGCCGCCACTCCTGCACCCACTTTTGTCTTGGGCTGGCTTCATGATGTGGTGTGTGAAAATAACTGTCTTTTTGATAACTGTCTTTTTGAGGTAACTGCTACTCACTAATGGACTAGTCTATTGGTTTTACTAATGAACGCAGTCTGTTTCCAGCAGGGAGGACCATACATTTTTAAGAAACTCTAGAAAATAACTAGGAATGTGTAAAAATGAGAATGAACTCTTTTTTTTTTTTTTTTTTTCCTAATGGGACTTTTTAGAAAAAGTAATTATCTCTTCTTTTTTTTGTCTTTCAGCCATGGAAGAGTTAATAGTTGAGCTGCGCCTGTTTCTTGAACTTCTGGACCATGAATATCTAACTTCCACTGTCAGGGAGAAGAAGGCAGTAATAACTAACATTCTCCTGAGGATACAGTCATCAAAAGGTCAGTGTCAGGGGTGGGTTTTCTCGCTTGCAGAATGCACAGAATAAGTCTGTGCTCAGTGAAATAGCTTTAAGGGCTAAAGACAAGCACTAAATTGAAGCAAGACAGAAGGACAGGATGAAGCCAAAGTTTAACTTTCCTGAATGCTTTCCTTCATGTTCAGCAATAAAATACAGCAAAAGGCGTACTGGAAGTATCTTGGGTACGTATGGGTGAATCCAGCCTCAAAATTATGTGCTAGATAGAATGTTTTTTCTTCTCCTGATGTAGTGGTTACTTCATTTTATTTGCGGCAGCAATGCTATTTATGAGTTTTGGTGGAAAAGTAATACTGTGTGAGGGAATGCTGGCCCCAGCACCATTTTATAGCTGAGTGGGTGCTGCGTGCTGCTTCTCTGTCGAATGACCCAAATCTACCAGAAGGCTTGATACTGAGTTGTGCATGCCTGATACAGGAGTGCCAAGCCAGAGCTAGGAGGTGGTTGTCACCATGTTTGCTTTGCATTTTGCAATTAGAGTAATATTCACTTACCCCTCTTCTTCTTATCTATAACCATTTTGATTGCGCAATCACTTTTGTCTCCGTCAAGATTATGGAACTGAATGCAATAGAAATGATTCACTGTGTACAGCAACCTTTCCACAGACCTTATGCGAAGAATATTCCTCACTGTTTTTTCTAACAGTACTGTCATATTTCCTTACAGCACCTTTCTGTATGAAGTGGCATCTGGGCTATAAGACCTCTGTCTCTCCTACATTTGACAGAAATACTGTCAGTGTAAACCCTCAGTGTTTAGATTTTTGAAAAATACCAGAGTGTGTTGAAGAAAAATGCCACATTGTGAGCAGTTGCATTTCTCATGATTAGCTTCTTCTCCAGTGATAAAAAAATATGGTTTTGTTTGATGCAATGTTTCCCCCCTTCCGTAGAGAAATCATCTTTGCCACAGGATTCAAGTCGGAGGAGATCAACTTGAAAATAACTGTTGTCCTTCTGTTCTGACATTCATAAAGACTCATCACTATTTTTCCTTTACAAGTGAGAGTAGGGGCAGGCACATACTGTGGAAAGAGGCTTCATGCTCCAAAAGCTGACGCCCCAAACCCAAAAACTGTAGGTGAGAACCTGCAATTTGATATGTTTAGAAAGAGCTATATTTTACAAGAGTTTATGTATTAATATGTCATACTGATCTGACACTGCATTTACTTGTAATCTTCTCAACTTTATTTATTAAGAAAAACATTTGACTTCCTCAAAAAGTCATACACCATTCTGTTGCCAACTTTGCAAACGCAGGGAAGGGTTATCATATCCTTTCCTTCTGGATTGTGGACGGTGTTTCAGGACGCAAAAGTTACAGCTCTACTAGTAAATTTAATAGTGCTAGGTACAATTTTGGACCCTGGAACTCATTTCTTTATGCTGTTAAATTATGCAGTGGTCCTTGGCATGGGTTTGGCCTGAGCTGACTGATCTCCTCCATCAGTTCCTAGGCGTGACTTGCGAGTTAGCATGGACAAAGATCTATTCCCAACAGACACTTCAAAATCATCACCCTCCACCCTGGTTTTCAGGAGTGAGAGGTTTTAACCATATGGATATGGATTTCTCTGTGCCAGAGCACCTTCCCAGGCCTGTTTAATTTATGACTATAGATGTGGACAAGGATAAAAAGACCCAAAGACCATAGCTTTCTGCCTTTCAGACGTACTGTTTAGGTTTTAAAGCCTATTACAGGATCTATAACAAGATCCATTACATCCTGTTACAGGATCCATCCATTAACAAGATCCATACAAGATCCATACATTAAGTGATGAAGCTTGGTTCAGTGCAGTTGTTAGTGAAACATTTTACCCACTCCTAGCGCCTACATACAAGGAGATACAAGTTAGATATTTCAAAGAAAAGTTGTAAAAGTGATTATAGACTCCAGAAATACACCTTCAAATTATCCAAAATGAGGTATCATAATTAAACTTGATGTAGGAAAGGAATGACTGAGAATGAGCTCTTAGACTTACACATCAAAAAGCGGTGTGCAATGGCACATGTTTGTTTCAAAGTGGAAATAAAGCACATATTTTGAGCATTGAAGCTATGAACTAATGGAGGAACTTCGTAAGGTCTGCATGCCATTGCTGGCATTTTATCAAGATAGAATATTTTGCTAAAAGATGTGCTCTAGTTCAAACAAGAATTAACACAAGGAAAACCCATAGTTCAGTTAATCACGAGGTCATAGGACTATGCTTTTTATGTCTATAAACTCCACTTTGTGGAACTGCAGTTTAAATAAGAGTTTAAGCCAGTGTGGCCTCTAAAAATAGCATCCTGTTTCGCTCCCCAGGCTACTCATTCTTGCTCATCATGTATTGCGTCTTCCTTTCTGCTCGCACAAGCATTAGTTGTTTGGGGTTTTTTTCTGGTTTAGTCCTAACCAGTGTTAACTTCCTTGGTCTGGTTCAACCTGAGGCCACACACATGCTCACGCTGGCACAAAGGCGAGGGTGGTGCAGGGACAGGAACAAGGCAGGGCAGGAGAGGAGCTGCCTCCGTGGGAGCTCTGCCTTCCTCTGCTGGCTTCAAGTGTGGGCGAAACTACCCAGGGAGTCATGTACTTTACTGGAGCTGACCCTGCTGCTTTTTTTGTCAGTTATAACATTCAGTACTCCCATCCCTTTGAAACTATTCATCTCTTCATTAAAATTAAAAGCAATAAAAGATGCAGAAAGCCCCAGTACTCTGTAACTAAGCTGAACTGTCATTCAGACTCTGTTTTTCAAAATGTTGTTTTACTCCACCCACATCACCCCACGAATGCTCTTGGGTCACTGGCACAGTTTAAGAGGCCTGAGGACTGTGCTGAGTTCAAACTCTTTATATGCATTTGCAAAAATCAACTGTGTGAATCCAACATGATATTTCAATTGCTAGAAGAAACCATTTAAGATCAATGGGGAGCAGTAATGAAGGATGTGTGCAACTGGGAACTGGCTGAGTTCTTTATAACATCTGGAAATGGACAATTATGTTTTTCTTTGTAAAGGTGTGGAAATTATTATAATGAGCTGGTTGGCTTTTAGCAAAACACTTGAAACTCGCTAAGTTCTTACTTGGGGAATTCTTCAGAAATCTTTTGCCTTGTTTTGTTACATCCCCCAAATGCACACTGTTTTCTTCATTTAATATCTATCAAGCAGAGAGAACTGGGCCAGGCAGATGTATTCTTCAGGTCATAGCTGCCGGCCTCGACCTGCCCCACATCCAAACCCGTGGTTACTCTGAATAGCTGGCAAAACTATAAATTTTATTTTTCTTCCTGAGCCTTGGCATGCCCAATAGATTGTAGGTCTGAACAAAACACTTGGCATTTCCTTCTGAAACTCAGACTTTCTTCTGAAAAACAGAGACACAAACAGTTTATTTTGGAGTAAGAACTGTTGGTGGATTTAGTCATTTAATATGACTGTCAACATTGCGTGCTTTCCTTAAAGAGACCTGATGCTGTAAACTTATAATGCTGACTTTGCTGTGTAATTTGGCAGAAGAAAACAAATGTATAGGGTAGGTTCTTGCTTAAACACACGTAGTTTAAAATTGGGGAAAAACTAGTTTTACAAAGTCAATAGAAGTAACTTAGAATACTTTTTTTTTCAGTAAAAAAGCCTTCATATTTGACTTTTGGTTGTTATAGAAAGCATGGGAGACTTGAATATGGGTAGCAGTCATAATATAGATTCATCCTACAAAAAGAGGATCAAGTGAAATTTATACTAAAAAAAAAATAACAATTGGAGTGTTTCCCAAGATTAATCCCCCTCTTGATTTGTAGGAAGAAAGAAGAATCTGTGGCCCTTAGAGCCAGTTTATTTTATCAGTGTTGTTTTTCAATCCATGACTTCACACCCAGTGGGACTGGGTTATTATGACAAGAAACATTTCATCATTGATTACATTTTTGAGAATTATATGATCTTGACCAAAAGACATCCATTTGACTATGTAAATATATATTTTAAAAACTAAACTAAACACTAGAAGTTAAATTCAGTTTAGGAGTAAGCAGGATACAATCCATTGACTGAATTTTTGCCAGAACATTGAGGAGATGCATCCTAATCTCCCTTTTGATATTTAGAAAAATAAACTATATCATGTTCCTATGTAGTGAGTTTAACTGGGATTTAAATTATTGTGCCAGAAACTCAGAACGAGTGGTTAACTCCTCTTTCTCTGGGGGGGGGGGGGNNNGGGGGATATGCAATAGTGATACAAAGGATCCTCAATGCAGCTTTTACATTTTACAACACTCCTTTTCCCTTTTCAAATTCACCTGGAAAACTATGGGACTATTAAAAAAAAAAAAAAAAAAAAGA
>VXBO01014521.1:999935-1051414 GCA_013400135.1 Rhinoptilus africanus
AAAAGTAGAGCTTCGTGCTAGTGCCTCTTTGCAATTGCCAGGTCTTTCCTCCTGATACCACTCAAACTATACATGTCCTAGGGTTATTGAGATTTAATCCTTTTATAGAATATGTAAATAGTTTTGTGGGTGTTATGGTCTTTTTATTTTTCACAACTAATGAGAAGTTATTGAATCAAGAATTATTTTAGTTCATAATTCATAACTTCATAAAAAATTTTCCACTGAAGTATTGCCAAGTTGAAAGAATTAAACAATACAGCTAGCAATATTAAAAAAAATTAGAGCACTGCAAATATTAGTAAGTAATATGAGAATGCTGAGATGTACTTTTTACATTTCTTGTTGCTCAAACACTTACATATTCCATAGCTCCCAAAAGATGCAGCTGTTTATGGTACAGATTTGAATGAGGTATTTTTATTTTGTATTTAAGCAGTTAGATTTTCTTTCAATATTAAAGCAGCCTTGCTTTAATCAGAAGGTATTTAATGTTGGAAGTTTCTGTTTCTCCTAATGATTTTTTTTTACAAAAATATAGTTTTTATAATTGTTTTCAACTTTGTTATGGCAAGCACTGCAAAATGCATTTCAGAAAGGAGGGCCTGGTTAATTCAGCAATGGATTCCATCTGTGTTGACGTTGGCTGCACAGCCCAGCCCGCCCCAGCTGTATGAAGTAACTGGTGCTCCAGCAGGGTCGAATTCAGACAAGTACCATTTGTGTTTCATTTCCTTTTTTCTTTCTTTCTGAATAACATTTTGTCTAAAAGCAAGGATTTCCCCCCTGCCCCCGATCTTTATTGGAACCTCTTATTTGTTTCTGGATAAAAGATAGCTTTGAAACTTTGGTGCTGTGTCGAGTCAAAATTGGAATGACTCTCGGGATGGGTATTTCCTGGGTGAATTAGGTTTAATAATGATAGGAATTTCATATACCATATGTACACCTGACGGGGAAAAGAGTTTAAGGCGAGACCAAGATATTAATATATCTGTCTTCTGAAAGGGATGGTATGAATCTACACTGCCCCAGGAACAAACCTTGACCCTGACTCACTTGAGCAAGGCTCTGCCCACCTGCGTGAAGGGAGAAAATACAAACTTTTTGGAGGCAGCTCTCCCTATCGTGTCTCACAGTTTAGGCCACACAGAGCTGATGTGTGCAGGTGTGTAGGGCAGAATTCATAATGTGCTGTCAGTTTTCCAATATTAACGAACATGTAATATTTTTTTCCTGTCCCTTACACAGCAGCAGCTAACCTTGAAAGACTCATTTATTTTGTGATTATGTGCAGATTTGCAATCTGTTTTTTTTTTTATCAGAATCACAGGAAAATGATGCTAAAATTAATATTTTTTCATTATTTTGCTTCTTTAACAGGTAATTTCTTTAGCAAAACTGGTCTGTGAGGAAAACTCACTTGCTTCACGTTGTAGATAACAGTAACTGCCATCTCTTATCTGTAATTGAGTTTGACATATGGAATTGCCTATATCATTTGATATAGAGTATTATTAGTGTAAATCTCAAGACCAAGAATTTCTGTTTTCAGTCACGAATTGGTTCATTGTTCATGAGGAAGTTTCTGATTTTATTCAGTGAACGAAGGGAAGTCAGCACTGGAAGGGCAGGTTTATTCCCTAGCTCCTTGCCTTCCTGTGCATCAGGAATACACAGGCACTTACCTGCAAGGTGATATAACGTACTTGGTATGAATTTAACTGCAGAGCACACTAAGTCTGGGACTTGTCTTGATGATGTTGTTAAGAATTTGGTGTTTGGTGTGGGTGTATAATCAGTAATGAGATTTGGAGATGTCTCGCTCTGAAATCTGTAAAGATGAATCCAGCCCCGAAAGTGCCCACAGAAGTAATTTCAGTACAGCTAATGCCTTGCGTTATTAAAGCTTAGTTCCTCCCAGGTAACTTTAGGTCTATAGCAAAAGAGGAGTGTAGTCATTGTGGCTTCATCTCTATTGCGTGGAAGCAGGCTCTATGCCTCTACTAGACTGTTCAGCCCATTGAATTGCACTCCAGAAGTGTCTGTATCTGACCATAAGCAAAGCCCACCCTGACTAGCTTCTTATCTCTGTTCATTCACGGAGTTTAGACTGGATCAATCTAGAAAATGGTAGAAAAACACCATTACATCTCTTTAATTATATGAAAAAAGAGAAAGATGTATTGAAAAAATGTTATTCCAGAAATGAGACTCTGCTTACAAGTTATATTTTTGTAATCATAATAAACCGTTGGTGTTGGAAAAAGACTTTGGTATTTTCTCTGATATGAAAATATGGAACTAAAAACCTGTGGCAAATATGAATGAATTCTATAAAATACGGTTGTTTTGGTACTTGTTAAGGAAACAGAACAGTAAAGTCATATGGAAGAAGTCACAGAGTACTAAATTTACTTTGTTACTATATCAACACACCAGGTCAGTTTTAAATTTAAAACAGGTTTATATTTAGAATAGAAGCATTTTAGAATTTGACTTGGTATTTGAAATATTTATTTTATCATATAATAGTTTCTCGATGTTCCAAACTTTTCCTTGGTTGTAGCTCAGTTTTCACATTTTAAAAATTAATGTCTGTTTTAAGAATTGATATACCATTGAAAACCAAAATACGTCTTGAAAATATGATCTAAATTATCTGTCCTTTATCTCTGCCAGCCCAGCTACTTAGGTTTTCTAAACTGTCCAACCAAACTGTTGTTCATTGCTGTAACACAAATTTTTTTAGATGTAAAATACTAATAAATAAGCTTTAACGTTGTAAAATGGTCTATGCACAGAAATCTCTTTCCTATATAGACCCTTTAAGTTTCTAGTTCTTAAATAGAGAAATGTATCTTTTCAGTATTTTTACCACTTAATGCTGTTGCATAAATGACTTCTTTTAATGTACTTATCTTGATTTTGACATCCTTAACAATGACAAGTAAAATGATACTGTGTTTGGATCCCCAAAGGCCTCAATTAGAGTACATGCAAAAAGGTTCTGCTTCCTTATCATGAGTCGTGGATGTTCACTTTTTCTTTTTTCTTTTTTTTAAGCCACCAGATAATGGACCTCCACCATTACCAACATCTTCCCTTCCCGAAGGCTATTATGAAGAGGCAGTGCCACTTAGTCCTGGAAAGGCTCCCGAGTACATCACTTCCAGTGAGTAATATATCACACCAATTTCTGAGGAATTGTTAACTCCAGTGGCATTCAGCTTTTTTAATATTTGACACCTACATCTCTATTAGTGCTGTGGTGACGGATCATAAGCGTGGCTTTGACCATTTGGGGATAGTTCTGCTTATCCTCATTGGCCATGCATTGGTTTGGTTTGCAGAATTGTTTTGGTGTGCACAAACCAAGCTCCTTTTGGAAGAAACTAAACCTGGAGCTCCAGTCAG
Organism: Rhinoptilus africanus; assembly: GCA_013400135.1. Taxonomy (NCBI): domain Eukaryota; kingdom Metazoa; phylum Chordata; class Aves; order Charadriiformes; family Glareolidae; genus Rhinoptilus; species Rhinoptilus africanus. Next base: position 1,003,353 of record VXBO01014521.1, read on the forward strand.
GTGCACGTAAACATGTTGCCGCTGCAGTTTGAGACAGAGGGTCCAAATCAGCCACTGGTCTTTTGGACAGATTTGAACCATGAATGTAGTGAGGACATTGGACCAGGAGCCCAGAGTTAAGGTTTGTCCAGAGTAAACCCCTGTAAACTCTCAATACTGTAAATGTAGATGTCTCACGAACTGGTGGCAAGGTATGCCTCTGTTGCGCTGAATTACTTGCTAAAGTAGACAAATAAAAAGAAAAAAGGAAATACTGAAAAGATGTGATTTGCGACATTTCTGATGACACATTGTGGATAGGGATAAATCATTTATACTGGCTCCCACAAGCCATGTTTGATGCACGTGACAGTGTTTTTGTGACTGTTGGTTTAGTGCAAAAATCAGAGGGCAGCCTCCTAACTGACCACCAGAACATCCTTCTGCAACACAAAAATGCTCTGTCTCACGTCCAAATACTTATCCAGAGACCTGTGCACTTCACTGGAGCTACACTAGGAGCATGCTGATGGAGCAATGAAATGACTACTGTGAGCATTTACAGAGGGTCAGTCAACAGGACATTATGTACCAAAAAGTTGCAAAGATTTTCCTTTTTACTGCTTTTTTATTGGCCGGGCTAATTTATTACTTGTGTATGGCTGATTTATCACTAATCGTTATTTTCTATGGCCCAAAGATTAAAGGCGTATCTTCCCTCATTTTATAGCCATTTTTATTATTTGAACTGGAACAAGTGAATAAAATGATATCTCTGTTCTCAAAACACACGCATAGGACTCACCGTAGAATCTTAATTATTCACTTGTACGCTGCACAAACTGAGGTTATCTTAATTTACCTAAGAAATTCAAGGTAAAAGTTTCATATACTGTAAAGCAAATGAAGGAATATACAGTCTTAGCAGAGCACCAAAATCACTCCTCTCTTCATTTCCTCCCTTGAAATGCTGCAGGGTGGTCCCCCTGTAATCCAGTGAACTGCTGATTTGTGTTTTGTCATTAAACAAGAGCCGTGCTCAGGCAGAAAAATATTAATAGAACAAATGTTAACAGCACTATGAAAGGATTGCCTAGGGGAAAAAAAAAAGGCAAAATCCGAAACTGACTTCTTATTGTACTTAACCATCCAAATCCATAAAAATATTTAGGGTATCTGCCCTAAAAGTTCATTAATAATTCTGCAATATACGAATATCTATTTAGACATTTAAATCTCTGTTAGTCTAACTTATCATCTCACTTGCTGTGACTTTGCTGTCTTTTCTTATGTCCTGAACTCCTTATCATCTCTTTTAATTTGTGTTTAAAGTATTCAGTTCTTCATCGGTAATGAAGTTGTTTTTAAATTCAGTATGTCGTTAGTAATGTGTCTCCACTCAAGCAAAACTTCCACTAAATCCAGAGTGTGGGGCAATTAAAGCCACCAAAGCAGTGTATTAACCAAAGATGTAACCTTAGCTATTCAGACTGAGGTGAAGAAGACCATAACAAAGAAGTGCTAAAAGTTTAAGTGTAAGAATAAACAGTTAAACAACTGTTGGGATAGATATCATTACCTTAAGTAAATATTCCTATGGAATATTTTTTAAATGTCATTAACAGCAAGGAGGCTTGCATACTATGTTTCCTACCTATAAAGGCAAACAGCAGCAGGAGATTGTGGAATATAGATAATGAAAATTAAATATCCGTAACTTCCCCAAGTCCCTGTATTCTGTTTGTAAATGAACACTTGTATGTAGGTGAAAACAACATTGCATATTTTCATATGCTTTGTCTGAGAACTCTCTTTCTCTTTATTAAAAGTTACTGGTGTGTACAATATGCCCAGATTATTACAGACTAATATTTGGAATACGCTAGTACAAATAATGTGAAAGTCCACTGTGATTTTCACTCTCAGTGGAAAATTTTGATGAGGGTTAAGTGTGAAAAGCCAATGTCAAAAGAAGCTACAGTAACCAGAAAATGCAAAAGATGCAAAAAAAGGTAGATCAACAGCATTGGAACATGTTCTATCAGAGAATTTTGGTCTCTGAGACTTTAGTAGACTTAATAAAATAATTTTATTTTGGAGAGTCACTTACCACTTTCTCTACACGTTTTGTATTTTTCTCCATTCTCTTGCCCCCTTCCCCACTCCAGAACCCAAAGAGTGTGTTGGCTTGAACGTATATACAAGAAGTTTTCAGCTTTTACCTAGAGTTTACTCTCAAACCTGTTTCATTGCCCGTTGTGATGAGACAATAAGGGACGACAGGTTTCAGTCACTACTAGCCTTTCCACAACTCACCTTTACACAGTTTGCTTACATAATTTATCATTTTTTAATAGGAAGTTTACTGTTTCCCAAATTCAGTTCACGGGGGTTATTAATTGGGACTGCTTCATAACCCTTTGAAATTATATGTACATGCTGAATTTCTCTGCATAACTTTCTGAATATGTGCTAAAGCTGTTACATATGGAAAGTAGACTGCCTATCCTATTAATGTTAAAATAGTCACTTTACAGTGTAAACAGGAGCTAGTTTGTGTCCACAGCCTGAAGTCCTTGTTTTGGTCATGATACAGCACTTCAGAGAAACAAAGAATAGAAGCAGGATGTGTCAAAGAGCGGCAAAGGTTTCAGCCAGATCATATGAATCCTCCAAGGTGGTCACACAGAAAACTCTTCTTGTGGCCAAGAGTCCCACAACCCACAGAGGAGAGAAATATGGGGAGTAGTTAATGGGCAGGATATGGCACGAGTTCCCCAGTGATCCCGTTACTTTGTGAGGATGGTAGTCCAGGAATGTTAGCCTCAGAAGGTCCTGTGGCTTTCCTCCTCATATAAGCAGATTTGGTTGAGCAGAGTCCCTCTGCTGATCATACACCTTATTGCTAACGTGAAATCGGCACTGGGCCTGCTTGTGAGCCACATAGGAAGTACCTGTAGGATATTTAATGTGCAGAATTTAAATCTCTACTTTGAAGTCTCAGTCAGCACTTCCTACAATTCATTGAATCATTTGTGGATTTTACCACTTGCCCGTACAGAGCTGCCCCAAACCAAACGCTCCATAGTGGAGCTTACCAGAAGATGGCAATTCAATTCAATTAAAGAAAAAGTTTCAAAAGCTTGAAATATTATTTCCATTTCACTTTGGAATGAAGAAAGCTTATTTTGTACACTTTTGTGAAAACACAAATAAGATCAGAATATTTAGTCTTAGTTCAGAGATGTGAGGTCTGGATATATCCCATTCTGACTCTGCACATAGGGAGGAACTGATTGAGAATGCGTTTTCCAGCAATCCACTGTCTTGTCCATTTCCCAGTCGTCCCAGGTCTCCTTCCTACATCCCACATGTTCCCCAGATACCAGCTAAAGCAAAGGGGAGAGATTTTTCTTCCACCTTCTGGCCTAAAAGTATATAAAAGTCTACTTGAAATGTTTGGATGAAATTTCAGCTGTTGAAAATATTCCAATCCTCCACGGGAGCATGTGTCCGTGGATAACAAACATGCCTTCAGGTGTTATTATCTGAGGAACTTTACTTATATGCCTATATAAACAAATAAATAAGTATGGATGGTGGAAGAGAGGGTTCTGTGATAATGGCAAATTAGTTTTGTAGTTCAGGGAGCTGCTAGAGCTTGACTGCAATGTTGAAAATGTCAGGCCTGAAGAAAGATTGTTTAATTAAAAAGGAATCTTGTTGCCATTACATCGTCATACTTAGAGGAGGATTAAACCGGTTAGGCTAACATAACTACATGGTTTTTGCAGAATGCCTTTAACTCCAGCAAAATCTATAGTTCAGGGAACAGCACTGTCTATTCAACGTTAATTTCATCAGTGCAGGTGTCATATTACATGTTTGTTTCTTAGTATATTTTACAAATATTGAAGTTTCTGTGCCTACCTTTTGCATTATGCAATAGGCCAAGATGGAGATGTTTCTCTGTAAAAGAATTTCAAAAAATTAAAAGTATCTGCTACGTAATACTTTGAAGATAATAAAAAACTACTTAAAATTCTAACTATTTATTCCCAGCTTGTTCTTTCAAATAAAATTCCCAAGCTACTGCTGTGGGTCTTCTATAAAATTTCATAACGGAACAGGATCTCTTATTCACTGAACTTAATGCATTGATATTACTAAGCACTGAAACAGTAATCTGTTCATGGCTGACTTTCAAAAGCCTTAACTTAAAATGAACCCTGTTGAGATTTTCAGTTATTTCCGTATGCTTCATTGATAAATGTTTTAACTTGACACTTTCATGTTTTTCTTAAAGATTATGACTCGGATGCTATGAGCAGCTCTTATGAATCCTATGATGAAGAGGAGGAGGATGGAAAGGGGAAGAAAATGAGACATCAGTGGCCTTCTGAGGAGGCTTCTATGGATCTGGTGAAGGATGCCAAAATCTGTGCCTTCCTCCTTAGAAAGAAACGATTTGGGCAATGGACAAAACTACTGTGTGTTATCAAAGAAAACAAACTACTGGTAATTTTTATTTTTGTCTAGCTATATTTTCTTTGTACCTTTGAGATGATGTATTTATTTTTACAGGAGTCTGGGTTTTGGAATATGTTCTGCAAACAGTGAGTGAGTCTACAGTAACCTTACAAAAGAGTTTGGTCATGATTTAACCAAGAATCAGAGAAGCACTGAAATTCTAAGTGTATCATTTACCCACTTAGAAATTTGATTTTTATTGCACTTAAACTTAAACCCAGGCGGTTCCCTGATATTGGAAAGAAAATGTGGCCTATTAGCTTCTAACATATTTCATTTGGAAAAAAAAAAAATTGCTGAAACTGTAAATCCAATCTTTCGTTCCCTGGGGACCAAAAATCTCATAGGGAGCTTTGTGTATGAGCTGTTGGATCAGACTGCTGGACAGAAAAGTCCCTTGTTAGACTGAGAATTCACTTGGCAGCATATGCCGTGGTAATGTATACACTTTAAACTAAACCTTTGCCATCTGTTCTGCGGTAATTGCAGATGCCGTATTCACATGATGCACAGCTGCATTATAGAAAAGAAACAAACAAGTGGATGTATTTGTTCGTTAAGCAAATCTGTTATGTTACTTTCTGATTGGAGGCACCAGTAAAAGATTCCATAAGTTAGTAAATTATCCGCTCATAGATGTCTTTCTCTTTTCTGAATAGGGAGCTTAATTGAGGGAAACACACATTTCTGTGTCGTTATAAGGGATCTAATGCTTACAGTAATAAATAAGTTGGGGTCTTAGGCACTCCCTGTCTTCCTGTCTGTTGCTTCCAACAGTTGTAACTAATTATGAAAGTAATAATTACTGCAATATCTCAGATATTAAAAGCTGATTAACAGGTGATAGAATACACTCTTACAACATAGCTCAGATGTTTTCACTTTCAATTACATTTATTCTTGTGGCAGTATAGGAAATAACAGTTGTGAAACCGAGGTATCTGGTCAAGAGGTTTCTGAAAATATCATTGCAATTCATTTGCCAGTTTTCAATGGTTACTGAGGATTTATTTTTTCTATCCTCCTCTATTTAAGTGTCGAAAAGTATGTTGATTCCAATTAAGTTTGTGTTGTGTTCTTATAATGCCATTATACTTAGTCCACATTTTTATCACCACATACCAGGATCATATCAAATCTCAAGACTATCTGATAACATCTTGAAGAAAAGAAAGAGGGGGACAAAACAATTATGTTTGTTGTTCTGTATAGAAATATGTTATTTTTTTCTATTTTCATTTCCTTTAGCCACATGTGTGGTCTGAAAAGTTGGGGTTTTTTTCTCCTTATAGGGATTGTATTTTCAGTAATTCTGTAATGTAGATTAAGAAAATAAAAATCACAATAGGAGACTAATGACCAAGTTACACAAGATTGGTTTATTGTTTGAAGGAGGACTTGGACATTTAACTTATGAGATATACAAGTAAAACAAATATATGTTCTTAGGGATTAGTAACTGCTTGTATTATAAATGCAGCTGTCCTCATAAAACCAAAATATTTTAATTAGAATTAGACATTAGTAATAACTTTAGTAGGAAATAGCTTTTGATTTAAAGTCCTTTAATATATATAGACTTCAGTTTTAGTAATGTATAATTTTATTAAAGTATCTAAATTAATTTAAAGGGAATTATATGCTGTTTATTGCTTCTTAAAGTGACTAATGTTGTATGTCATCAAGATTCCATAGCTTGAAAACTTAGTATTTTTTTAATAGTACAAACTTAAAATCTGCGACCAAGCTAGAGAAACTTTGAGGGAAGGAGGACTATGAGTGATTTGCAGAGGCTGGTTTAGAGTGGCTGTATTTGCTCAGCCTACATTGTAGTGTTTATAACATACTTTTAACAGCTACTGTCTTCCTGACAGTTGCATTATGATGTGAATATTGCCGCAGACATGCAGAAGTTCGTGTCCTTTTCTCTGTTCACATTTACATACATTTATATTCAATTATTCTATGTGTGCACATACTAATTAGTTGTCTTTATTATCAGATACCTTTTTTGCCTTTGTGCTTATTGGTATGAGTAAAAGCTCAGTTTACATATGTATATACAATAGCCAGACAATCATATACGCAATTAAATGTTGTTCTGTAGTCTGGCACTTGATGACAGCTTGATGAACTGTACTGATATGTTAGAAGACAAGAGTAGAGACTAGGTCTATGGGACAAGGGATGTAACATGAAACCCTTAATCTTTCGATCACCAATTTAAACATAGAGCAGGTCAACAGTGATCCAGCATGAAGTGGCTCTGAGGGAAAAAACATCAGGTAAGTCATATAGTTTTGTCCAGGAGCTTACAGAGTAGACTAATGTGGAGATTTATGCGGTTGTGTGCAGGGGCTGATTAAACTGAATTAGCTAAAAATGTTACTGTCCTGTGACTTTGCCCCCTTTCCACAGTGTGACAATTTATTTTACTTATCTCAAGAAAAAGAACAGCTGAGTAGGGCACCTGCCAGCGCCTTTGTGCCTGCAGCGCGTAGGGACTGGCACAGGTTTGCCTTGATACTCCAGGCTGTTGCTGCCGGGCAGGGTGAGCATCGAGGCTTTAAAGTCATTAACTGTACAAGTTTATTCTGCTGCTACATGTGAACAGATATCCTAAATCGCCCTTTTCCTACCTGACCAAGGTCAAGGTTGACTCATAAGGATAACGTGGAGAAGCTTAATACTCTCCATATGCTGCACCTGTCCTGCACTAAAAGATGTCTGTTAATGTCAGTCTGGAAGTAATTTTGCTTTACAGAGGGGATGAGGAGGAGAAACGCAAAGTTGGCGTTGGCTGAACTCTGTGGTATGTGGTAAAGGAGTGCACGGAAAAGACTAAAAATTAAAAAATATCATTTCTATATAATAACAGCTTTCCTCCAAGGTTTAGAAAGGTGAAGTCTAACTTTTGAACTTTCTGTACATTTATTTAGTGTTACAAAAGTTCCAAGGACCAGCAGCCCCAGATGGAGCTGCTCCTGAATGACTGCAGTATCACGTACATTCCCAAGGACAGCAAAAAGAAGAAGCATGAGCTGAAAATCTCACATCAAGGAGCGGATGCCCTGGTTCTGGCAGTACAGAGCAAAGAGCAGGCGGAGCAGTGGCTGAAGGTAAGGGGGGATTTCTGACCAGGAGCTTTCCCACCCACAAAGTGCTTCCGTTGCCCGCTCAGTTGTTGTTAAAACTGAGATACAGAAAGTAACATTCAGTCAAATCCAGACCACTTAAATCCTATCTAATTTGGGACTGTGGAAATACAGACTTAATGTTCAGGCCTCCAAGCAAGTCCTTGGGTAACCAGCAGCTCAGTATTACACAGCTGCTGCTGCTCCCGCCTATGGTTTTCACAGCTAATTGCACAATAATCTGGCACTGAGAGGAGAGGTGGCAAATTCCCTTCCATTTTCAGCTCCAGATCATTTTCCAGAAAGCTTTGGTGGTTAGGGCACACTGGTAGTGCGCTGAAGGTTCAGTTTCCCTAGTGTGGAGGGGGCTGGCAACCAGGTTGCTTTTTGGAGTGGTATTTATGCATATATACCACATAGGCTACCCTGCAAAAATTGGGCATACAAACCTCACAGTCGCCTTTTTAAAACGAAGGATCTCTGAGGAGATACCTGTTTGAACTGCTCTGGATGGAGAAAAATCCTTCAGCTTCCTGAAGTCAGTTCAAGTTTGCTAATCCTGGTTTAGCAGGGTGTCATCTGTTGGGGTTTGTTCTGGGAAAGCGGAATTCTGAGAAATGGGATTTTGTCATCTTCCACTCCTTTCTGTTTGGTGTCTGAAAATGTGGAAAATCCCAATGCAAGGGCTGCAGTTTTATATCCTAACCAGATTACTAGTATTTATGTTGGACTTTGCTAGTCTCAAATGTGGAGGTCAGTGCAGTAGTGTGGGAAACATATCACTACAGTTTCATTAGCTTGTTTTAAGACCTTAAAATCCAGCCTTTTAAATGCATGTAGAAGTCTGAATGCATAAGACACATCAGGTATTCTCCATGCTGTGCTCTGCTCTAACCTTATATGGTACTTACTTTTCCAAGAATAAATTTTATTTTTCCAAATACAATCAAATTAAACACAAAGGAATTTCCTGATGGCAGATAGTTTCTCTGCAGAAGAGGGAGACATAAAATGCAGCTTAAGAGGTATGAGTTCTGCTGTGGGCTAAATTACTAAATGGAAAATTAATCTGTAATTTCCTATTTTGCAATATTTGAATATACCTTTTGGGGGTTTGCGGTTTGTGTGTGTTTGTTTGGTTTTGACTGCGAGTTTGTATCTTAGCTTAGAAAAAACACTCTTTGTTGTCTTTTTAATAGAAACTCATCACAGTGATTTATCTGTAAGGCTTCTTCTAAAGTCAGTATTTTGTTTTAATTTTTAAAATATAGCACCATCCATGTGTCCCACTAACTCACCTAGAGTTTCAAAAACACTGATTGGAATGAAATTAATGTCATATTCCTTTCCAAGGGAATTCCACTGTAATTAGATCATAGTAACTGCACCATTATTTCCTGTGTTGTTTAAACTTAGGTTTAGTAATGCTGAATTCATTGGCATTTATCAGACTTTCTTTCATAAAAATTGTTTTCTTTTTTTTTTTTAAATTGTACCTAAAGCATTCCCCACACAGGCAGACAGACCAGTGCTAGACTTGACTTTTCCGTATCCCAGATGCCTTCCTGCTACTTTAAAAAAGAAAAAGAAAAAAAGATTTTTGTACAGTTGCATGTTAACAAACTTGTGTGTGCTTAGGGTGAATGGCCGAACAGTATGTTATCTGCAAAGCATTTGGAGACAGTCTGACAGCATTTTATTTATTTCCTTCATGCTGCAAAGCTCTCTATTAATAAAAACTCCTTCAAGTACATGGCAATGCTACTGTACGCTCAGCTTCCAAGTCCTCAGCGCTGCTCTGTGTAGTACAAATTGCCTGTCCAACAAATTGTCTAACCAAAAATGGTCTGTGCAGCTCTTGCAACAGCTCCAGTGTTTTCAATAAGTATAGCTTTTTGAGAAAAAAAGCATTGGGTTTTGTATTTTTAAAAATGTAGCAGAATTTAACGGAGTTTTGTTTTTATTATTGTGAAAATAATTATTTCTTGCTCATTCAAGCCTTACTTAAAATGAGCTTCTGAAAATCACATGTGTTCCTGTACTGAGAAAGATAACTGCTTTGTCTTGGGAGAAATGGTTTGAGCTTTCCCTGCCTGTCACTCAGAGAGGCAGGGTCATCCCCAGCTCGGTCACTTATGTGTGATTTCTGTAGTTAATAAAATGGGCAGATTCAGAGAGAAGGGCAGAATGAGAGAGGTCCCTGCAGCCACATTTTAAAATCATAACATGCCTTCTCTGTCAAAGGTACTTTACCAGTACAAAAGCCAGGTTATCACTCAGGAGCAGATTCTCATGAATTCATATGCAAGTGTCAAATTAAAACTTTACTCTTGAGCCTGAATAGCTCAGAATGTCTTTGCAGGCCAGATTTTCCCGTGCTAACTAAACCAGATTATTTTTTTAAAAGTCAGATGTAATCGGTATAAAATACGTTTACTTAAGCAAATAATTTTGAAACATCTAGTGAAAGACAAGCGTGAAATAGATTCAGAATATTTTAGACCTTTTTTGTAAAGATGACACCAAAAAAGCCAGCTGATAAACCTAGTGCAAATTGAAGTCTAGACTGGAAACCACAAAGGGAGTTTCAGGTTTACCAGCTAACAAATGCTTGATGAAAAAAAAAGATAGCTGATGTCACCAAAGAGCCTGTCAAGGTTTCAGAGCAAGGAGCGTAACTAGTATAAATCCAGGCTAGAGCTGAGATCATAGCAGTAGTATGGTGTGCAACATAAAGTGGTGGAATTTTCCAGACTTGAGTCCTAAAAATGTTCCCACAAAAATGTACATGAAAAACTGGGTGCAGTCACACACTCAGCCCCAAACACGAGCTTTTTCCATGCGCGCTTTAGTATATGTGCGTCTGTATGCGCTTTTGTGCATTTGTGGTCAAGTAAGGTCTTAAATCTGCCTGTTTGTCTCAGCACATCCAACGGACTGGTTGAAACTGCATTTATTTGTCAGCATCCCTGGGAAATGGTACATTAAAAATAAAAGGACTACTAAGAACATGACATTACAAGAAAACTCTTGTTTAGTGGCTTCATTCATACAGATGAATGTGTTCTTTGTACAGGACCTTCAGCCTAGGCCACAGAAAACTGCTCTTAATATTAAAAATACATGAATGCCAAAGAAATTAAATTCTGAAGTAGCTTCTTGTAGAAGACCGGTAAAAGAAGGAAGTGGTCATTGTGTCTGGTCCCAAGGCCTTCTCTTCCTTTTAGCATTGCCTCTTGCAAAAATGTATTTCTGATTTATCATGTATGAGAGGTAATCTATCATTTTGGAGTTCTGGCCTTTATTTTCAGTCTTCCCTCACATTAGGCACCCTTTGTTAACTTTTCTTCATTTTACGATGTGCGGCCATTTTGCAGCAATCTCTTCAGTTGAAGGTCTGTAATTTAGAATCTTTCAGCTATAAGTAGACATTGCTACATCTATCATTTTGGCAATGTTCAGTCAGTTCTGAACTTGCTGTAATAATAAGAGGGATTTTTTTGCCCTGAAGAGAGAAGAAAATCATGGTTGTGATTGTATCCAGCCATCCAAAGACCCTGCAGCACTCCTCCTAGGGATGTTAATCCAGTTGTCCTAACGTTTCCATCTCTGATAACTGCATGTTGTCTCTCGTAAAAGTCTTTTAAAACTTTTTTTTTTTCATTGCCCTGAGCTCAGGAACGGGGGTCAAGTAACTTCGGGGCTCCAGTCTTAATGTGGACTGAGTTTTACTGAAGAATAAACTACTGACAGAGCTCTTCTTTTACCAGTTTGAATCAGCACAAAACTGAGCTTGTAACTGTAAACATTGTGTGGCTGGTTTTACTTTCTATGGGAATTTCCAGCTAGAGATCTCAAAACACTTCAAACATTATTTTCTTGGCTTAAGTAATGCTCCCCAAAGAGGTTATTATCTCCGTTTTGGAGCTGAGTTGAGTCAAGTGCTGAATGATCCTGCCTTAAAACTGACCGGAAAAAGTGTGTTTGGGGATGTATGCTCAGTACAAGTGATTTCCATATAGTGTTTGCTAGTTTATAAGTAACTTCAGGAACATACTGTGTCCCAAGGCAGTCAGGCTGGCTTCTTTCCCCACTGCACACCATCACCAGCAGTGAAAGCTTTGCAAACTAAATTAAACCTCCTAGAACTTACATGGCTATTGTCTCACAGAGATGGTTTTAGATGCCTTGGTAGGAACCACGGCAAGGCCAGTATGTTTGCATAAGAACTATTTAGGGCATGATCTGGAGGCACGGCAGACTGAGCCTTGTCCAGCGTGGGGGACTGCTACCAGCGTGCTTTGACACAGCTGGAGGTCACCACCCTGGCTGTGAACCAGAGCGTGTTTCTGTGACCAGCACCATGGAAAACAATACATTACTTTAAGAAAGCAGATGCATGTGTAAAGTTAAAAAAAAAAAAAAAAAAACACTGGTGAATACAGAACCACAAACATCCTATTTGCTTTTTCTCGGGGAAAAGTTTTCTTTAAGTTCCTGGCTAAGATCACAAATGCAAGCTGTAGCAGATCTCGGAGCAGAACCCAGGATGGCTGAGACTTCCTTTCACCAGGAGATAGTATTCCTCTTCTCTCCTACTCGCAGCTTTGGATGGAAAATTACTTAAATCATACCGAGTTCAGGTGTATGGCCTGAAGTGTGGTCTGCATCTCTGCACTGCCTGAGCTGGGGATGCAGCTCCCCTTGCAGGGGTACCCCTGCCCTTGCAGCAGCAATGCCTCCTGCCGCCCTCCCCAGCCACCCAGCGCCTCCTTCCCTGGGCTCTGCCCGATCCAGTGCCCATATATGGCAATAGGCTTCATGGTAATAACGCTGGAGAAAGCATACAGGACTCGTCTTGGTTGAATATGTCAGAAAAGTATTTTTAAGGGGATACATAGGCACTAAGGATAGGCTTGCTGGCTGCTACTGTGCTAGAGTTTCACCACCACTTTGCTCAGACAAACAGCAATAAGGCAGAAAGGTGTATTTTTTCAGGCCAGGGGATGCTTGAGAATGATGTTTTCCAGTACAGAAGGTAAAGGGGAGTTTCTATGGGGGACTTAAAGCATAGGCTATGATATAAAGAATTTCTGCCTTTCCTCTAATTTATCTAGGTAAACCCCTTGGGGCTTCTTCTCTGCAAAATGCTAAGAGAATTTTCATCCTCTCTTAAGGAGAAGGAGTTTGATGCTAATGTATGTAATGTGTAAGGGTCCAAAAGAGAGAAAACGATAATTTAGTCATGCCAGAATGACAGAGTCCTAGAAAGTCAGTACTCCTCCAGTGCTGAGAAAAGGAGGGTTTCGGGAATGAAAAACAGTGAGTTACATCTGGAAAAAAACCCTTTTCCCACTGCTGTGTTTTGTATAAGCAGATTTCAGCTTTACCATATTCCTATCTTCAGAGTGAAGCTGCAGAGAAAAGAGGCAGGGATTCAGCCTGTCCCATTTCTAACAATCCCTGTGTTTGTGAAACACATGGGGAGATGAGGACGAGGCGGGTGGGTTGACTGGGTGGATTTCTAGCCTGATTACAGACAGAAGTGAAGCAAATGTGCAGTCAGGCCATCAGCTCTCTCCCTTATCACTTTTGAACTCGATCATATGAAAAGTGTGAGCATCTCCTGTGAGTTTCAGGAAAACACGAGACAGGGCGAGATGCTGTAATCACATCCCTGTGGTGAGCGCAGCCTGTAGCCTGAACTCATCCCACAGTACCCACCAGGAGAGAGGTCTCCAAGCTCCTCACACGCAGGAAGACCCCCATCTTATTCCTTATCGGGTCCCAAAGAGGCCACCTACAAGGAACCAGCTACAAATTTATCACTTTTACTCTGAATTTGTTGGGTTTCTGTGTGGCAGGGTCTGGCTGGCAAGCAGATAGCTTTCTGCTTTTATTGCACAGCCTGGGTTTTTTTATCTGGAAAAATCTAATTTGATTTTTCTGACTTTGCATGCCGGGTAAGTATTTTGCCTCCAGTCATGGTGTGTCATTTAAAATATGAAGGCCTTATAGTAAATGTTAGTGCTTGTGTAGTAAGATAGTTTTAAAGAGAGAAATGTTCCAGACACACCATGTGGCAGAAATTCCACTGACTTCACCCGTCATTGTCAATGGCTTGGGGCAGGGAATCTTTCCAGCTTTGTACCTGCACATATTTCCCCTCTGTTCCTCATGTCACTGCACTCAATGCGATACGCTGGTGTATCCTGATCCAGCTGGGGATTCAGGACTTTTCTATAACATAAATAAGGAATAATAATAGAGTTCAGGCTGCACAAGCTTTTTCCAGGTCTGCGTTTGAAAGAGGCAGTTCTGAAGTCTACTAATTGTAACATTATAATGGTAATTGTGGTATTTAAAATTCTTGTGATGGAATAACAGAAGATTATTTAAAATGTATTTAGTTTTGAGGCTATCCAAAGAAATGAAGTGTCTTCAGTTTTCTGATTACATTTGCTTATATATTTTAAATATTTGAATACATAGCCTGTTTATGATCTCAGTTTGATTTTCCTGGCAGATCACCCTGTGTCTGTGTATAAGTAATGTACAAAGGCATTTGTGGTGAGAAAAAGAGAATGATTTCCCTTTTCTAATGTGTGGGAAAACTTAAACTATTAATGGAGTATGCGCCATTACAAAGTATTCTCAGTACAGCCTTCCAAATTATGCCATTTTATTAAAAATAACACACTTGGGGATTCCTTTTATTTCCTTTCTAGTTTCGGAGCCATTGAGATATATTTATTCATATTTTCACACATTTCATTGCAATGGATAAAAGTTTGCTGACCTGCTTTTCCCAGTCTCACTCACAAGCATGTTTTAATGAGAATAGTGATCTTTTGTTTTCATATGACTCCAGGAGACTGCATAGAAAAAACTGACAAAAATGCCGAGTCTTGTGATTGAAATTATGCAAGTTGGCAACACTGGTGGAATGTTTTATCCTTAAAATTTTGAGTTAAAGCTATAAGCATGTGAAAACCACATTTATAATGGCAGCTGTCTGCAAACGTAATTATAGAGAGTGCATCCAGGCAACCATTATATATTAAAGGCATTTCGTCCTGGTGAGCTGCAGGAGTATGAGTTTTATGCTGTGCATTGAACACAATTATATTGCGCATTGAAGGTGATGAGCAAGTCTCTGCCAGTGAACCCCTTGAACCCAACTGAAGTGCTGGATCCTTGAATATGCATTTGCTTCAGACCTTGCCCTGAACTTCCATTTGAGAGTGTGTAATTTTTTTAATCAAAATTTAATTACAACCCAATTAAACACTTTAGCTTCTCCTTAAATATGTGAGGTATGATAAGAACCGGATTTACTTGAGTGCATGACTTTGCACATACTATTCAGTTAGTGCTGCCAAATCATTTCCCTCTGTTCTGTCTGTAACTCCCATTACTATCTGGCTTTGCCAAAATTAACTAACTGTGTGGTGTGAGCAGATGCTGAAAACATGAGCCATTGAATCAGGGTCATGCAGGAGACAGAAATGAATGTTCCCAGAAACTGTACGGTCACATTTCTCTAGGAAGAAAACAGCAGTGTATTTACACCATACTGAGTACCAGGAACTAAAAATAAAACGACACACATAAAAAAAAACTGGTAAGATTTTGGGGAATTTAGGGCTACCTTTAACTCTGATGTGCAAATGCTCTGCAACAGATCTATCTTAAGTTTTCTGTTACAAAGGACACTGAGTGCCATGAAATACCGTGCTTATGTTTCTAGGGCAAGATACAGGGAAGTTCAGACGGTCAAGAAAGGATGCAGGAGTGTTTTAAGATACTAGCTCAGAAAGAATAGTGTAGCTTCATTTCCCTGCTGTGCTTAGATTTTTTTTTTATGTGACATTGAGTGAGTGATTTAATCTTTCTTTTGTTCCCGAGTTCTCAATCTGTAAAATGGGGCTGGTGCTTTTCCCTTTTTTATGGTGTATAGTGCCTGTAATTTATGATGTGCTCATGAGTTATAGCAACAGGGTCTTTGAAAGCCCATAAACATTTGATTTGTTTAGCTTCACCCTTAAAGAGAACTTCAGTGCTATGAAAGGACTGTTTGGTGCCATCTTTAGCTCTTTAATGGTTTCCACATCAAAATTATTCCGTTCAAAACTGAAGAGATGATGTTTGCTGTTTTGCTTTTCTTCTCCTTTAAAGGAATCTGGGTTTTGACAGTTAGCTAATTGCTGTTTTCCCTTGAACTGGGAGTTCTCGGACCAGATCCTCCTCTCTGCCAGGCTTGCTGTAAACAGTGAGAAAGGAGGAGCTGGGTATGGAAACACGTACATGTAGATGTGAAGGGGAAAGTTTGCATGTCTAGCAGTAATGCTTCCAGCAAAGTAGGGTCCTTCTTTCTTAGTTCACTTGGCTCTGCTGTCCTTGCATGGCTGTAATCCGCGGTGTGGAGCTCAGCACCCCGTCAGCATGAGGCCGGATGGAGAGCCAGGACCTGTTCTCATCAGCACAAGCAATTTCAGACTCATAATGGGCTGGTGGTAACCTCAGGAGAGATAAAAAAGACTTAATTATGCCTATAGGGAGTCACCAAATGTCTTTACTCATCTTGTATTTTTACATTCATATAGTTTCAGGTTTTGAAGTTCTTCAAATTCTGTCAAAACCTCAGTGAATTTGGTTCTGGATTTTTCTTTAACTTTTTAAAAGCATACTTAATGCCATTCCCATTTCTGAGAACACATTTACAACTACTTTGACCTATACCTTTATGTCAATGTGCAAGTATAATACAAAAATACCACAAAATACCACTGCACAGTATTAACTGTAAGTCGATCAGCACTTCATTAATTCTCTAATAGCAAAAAATAAGCAGCTGGGTAGTGTATTATGCAAAACTCTTGTCCTTTGACATGCGAGACCTTGGATCTAATCCCACTTTTTTGTCATCACAATGAAATTAATTTGGTGGCGTCAGCTGAGTTTGTATTGCAAAAACTAGCACATGGAAATCAGCAGCGCTGTTGGTTTCTTTACTCAGGAGAGCCTTGGAGCTTAGAGTGTCTAGAAACTGAAACCTTCCACCTCTAGACATTATGTCTCCTCCAGGTCACGCATGAAATGAGTTGGGGAGGCAACATGGAGAAGTTGGTGTCGTGGCAGCCTGCCTGACACCTGCCAGGCTAGTAAATATCTGTGGGATTCTCCTTCCCATCTCCCTTCACATTCAGATATAATTTCTCTTTATTTGTATTTTATGAATAATGAATAAGCTTTGCCTTGTCTCCTAAGGTTATAAAGGATGTGTGCAGCAACTGTATGGGAGCGGTAGACTCCGATGGGCCATTGTCTAGTTCTCCAGTGCACAAGACAGAGCTGGAAAAGGTAAAGTTATCGAAATGACGAATGCAAAATTCCTTGTGATTACTTATTATAGACACACTGCTGGGCACTGCGTGGTTTCGGGGATGTTCAGGCCTCAAAGCTGAAACTGAATTTAGGTTCTGGATTTCATGTATTGACTTCTTCATGTTAGAGCATTTTCTGGGGCAATCTTCAATAACTTGTACTGACTTGTGCTACTATCTTAGACTGTTAGACTTTGTGTCATTTTGTCTGGATATGTGCACACATCCTATAGAATTAAGACTTCAGCCACGTCTCTTCATTTGGTCACAACCAACCAGCAGACTGGCTGGTATCCATTAGCAGCTTCTCTTTAGCTATTTAGGGTGCAGACCAAGCAGGTCTGACACATGTACTGAGATGCAGAGACACTCTCCGTTAAGTGCCAAGAGCAAGCAGGGATGTGACCCTCGGGGAAGAATAGCTGAAGATTATACATAAGTTTTCAGGGAAAGTCTTTTGGTTTTGAGCCTTTAGTTCTTGAAGAGCTCCCTGGGCATGCTGAGGTCACTGTTTTGGCAGACCCTTTCAAGCATTCATGCCTCAACACAGAAACTTGGCTGTTCACATGTGGTTGTCTCCGCTGCCTTGACTCAGCAGGATATGAGAGCAAGAATTAGGAAGGAGAACAGCCCTGCCCTGAACAATCGTACATTAACAGCACCAGTTTAAGCCCCTGCTTTTTTAAGGCATCCATGTGAGCAGACCCATCTGCACACCCTGCTTAAAAGCCCCAGTGACAAAGGTTTCATCGTGAAATTCCTGATGGCCATTTCTAACCCCGTGGTGGCAGGACGCTACAGTCAGTACTGTTACATTGCATTGCACCTCGGATAGTAAAAGCAAAGCATGTTCCATGACAGCTCAGACCTCCTGATCTCACAAGGCAAAAGCTGTTGTGTTGCATGCTTGCACGCACCTGCAGAGTGTTAAGAAAATAAATGAAAGTGCCATAAACCAGTTGTTTTCTAAAATGCGTGCCATGAAAAAGGGTAGCAAAACTTCCCATTTGTTTCTTTTTGGGATAATCAGTACATCTTCATGGCTTCACTACTCATGAGTAATGTAGTTACCAAAACTGTGCTAGTGTAAGCTCTTTACCGCATCGTCCTGTCGCTTGTGCACAACCATTACAGAATAATCACTGCTAAAATTTTATTTCAAAAGCCTCTCTTTTGTGGCTACTGCAAGTACTGAAGCACCATGTAGGAATGAACTATTTTCTGATAAGTTGTAATTGTAAATGCATATGTGAAGCGTTATTTAAAGAAATAATTTGAAAATTATTCTTATCTGATCTATGGAATTGTTAATTGCTTATCAGATTAATAAACAGCAACATTTAGAGTCTAGATACTAATTAAAAATATGTTGTGTAATAAGAGGTATTTAATTATGATTATTTCACTGTTTTGACTATATTTTCAAATATAGACCTATTTTGTGGTTTCTGTCCTTTCTAAAGCCTATATGGCAATATAAAAAAACCCTCTGAAACTGAATTTTTTATTGTCTTCCGTTTGTCTTCCAGGTGGATGAGAGCTTGAAATGTGTTGTATTTTTGAATTGACTCACTTTGTTTGGTGACACTGCCAACATTTTATGTCAACTAATCTCTTTGTCCCTGCAGAAATTGTCATCTGAGAGGCCAAGCTCAGATGGGGAGGGTGCTGTGGAAAATGGCATCACTACTGTGTGCAATGGAAAAGAACAAGGTACATCTCAGATGCAGAGATGCTTGGTGTAAATAATATGTGCATATAGAGAGTGATAGTGAAATACTTGGCTTTTGTCTTTTAAAAATAGGCAGTAAAGTTTTTTAAAATATTTTTACTAGGATTAAATTTAATTTGAAAGCTGAATTTTGTTAAGACTGAATCATTAAACCTTTGCAGGAACGGGCGGCATTTGATATTGTCATTGAGCAGGTAAAATCAGAATATAGAAATATAGAATATAGAAAGTTTGACTTAGCCTTTGGTGTGTTCAGAAGTACCGTTTTTCAGAGCTGGGTGACCACTATAGGGAACTAACAGTTCTTTTTGTTAACTGTAACTGTATAGTAGCAACATAAATTGTGGGTGTATAGCTTCTAAGCAAAAATCCTGTCATTGAAGGAAAAAATAATGTGTATAATATATAAATATATATATGTATACACATATATACATGGTTTATATGTGTGTGTGTGTGTGTATACACAGTACATATATATAAACGAGTATGTATGATTATTAACATACTAAAATGTGTATAATCATGTAATAGCAGTGGGTTTGGGAGTATATATGTGTGTAATCTTACATATGCTATTTTGCAGCAATGCATGTTTTGTAGTCCTTATAATCTTACAGAGGCACATCCCAAATCCCGAGGGAATTTTGTCTAAGTTATATCTAAAAATCTCAACCCTTATGCTCTCTTCCCCACCACACCCCCCTCTGCTCCCCAAAGTGGAAGAAATTCTGTGACTTTGTTAGCTTGCAATGGTATCGTTTAGGTAAGACATTTTTCTGCAGCTGTCAAGCTGAAGGGTAATGTGAGCTGCAGTGAGCATAATGTCAATACTGGCCTTGGTGCCAGCCCTGTCTCGCCTTTTGACTCATTTCCTTTATCTTCTCCCTGGGTCGTTTTCCAACATTTCCTGACTATACAGATCTCTGACTTACCCGACAGTATGGAACAATGTCAGGCCTTGCGGTTTCTAGAAGCTGTGGTACATGATTAGGTTTCACCCTATAAAATCTTCTACTAAGCTTTCAAAAAGCACACTACTGTTTTAGCCTCTGAAACCTGCTGAGAAACATCTGTGACCCAAAACCTATGTTGTCCATGATCTCCAAAAGTGCCTGGTGGCTCAGGTGCCCTATGGGAGACAGGCTGATGGAGCATATGCTGCTGGAAAACCAGCTCAGCTTAGATGTCTTAGGGAGGGTAATTAAACATACCAGCTGCTTTTGAAAATTGTTCCCTTCAATATGTTGTAATAAAAAGAATAGGTATTAATGACTGAAATGAGATTAAAATATCCCTGGCATCATTTTAAGTGATTCTGGATGAAATTACACATTTTTTTTTTTATTTTTAAACAATGAGTAGGAAACGCTTAAGGGAGTACATGGGAAAGGAGACTCTGGAGAGCAGTCGTCTCCGGCCGTCACCCATCGGCCAGCCTCTGCTCTGCTCTTAACCAGCTGCTCGTTTTGCTGTAGGGAAGGAAATGAGAAGAAAAGGCTTTTTGTGACAAAGAATCACTGTCTCTCAGGCAATCGATATATTCTTTAGACTCGAAAAGATTAAGTTATGAAAGCCTTATTTCTGCTGGCTGTCAGTTCTGCAAAATAAAACAGCAGTGTGAAGGGAAGACAGAGCAGGAAAAAAAAAAAAAACAAAACACACTGAAATGAGCTTATTCTACTGTCTGTCCGTGCTGCTGAGAATGGTTCCTTTGGGCTTCTGTCTCAGAGAGATGAGTTTTTCTCATTCTCTGGGTTTTTTTCAATGCTTTACATCTCCTACCCACTCAAAAGCCACAGTGGGTCATCGGCTGCCTCTGTGTGGGATGGAAACCTCTCTGCGAGCAGGTGCTGCCTTGGGGTCATCCCTCAGGCAGAGGGATGAACATGATGATCCCCCACAAGCAGATAGACGGACGGCCTTCCCTCCTCAAACATGGGAGCTGGTTGCACCTTTAGGGAGCACAATATAAGCTGTGAACACCCCTCCCTTCAGAAGAGAGAATGAGACCTTTGCTTGCACGCATGTGTCACTGTATTGGAGTTTGCTGGTGAACAGCAAAATCCGTGCCTGAAAAGCTGCCTTTGCCCCTCAGCACCACGTGCAGCAGGTGACAGATTTGTACAGTCTTGGCTACAGATACAGTTTCTAAATAATGTTCTATGATTGCTAACAATTAAACTAAATATGATAAATTATGCCATTGTGAGTCCCAAATTGCTTCTCTATTTCTGTGCATTCTTCTTCACAGCTCATCAATTCAAATAATCATTTTTCCTGTGAACATTTGGTGCCTTTTCTTTTTCCCCTCAGTTTACACAAGTCCATAACCGCTAAATGTTCCCTGTTGCAAAGGGAATTGATAGTCAGGGATAAAGTTACAGCATCCCAATCAGTAACTATCCTAAACGTATTTTTCACCTAAATCATGTATCAGGGCAAGTTAATGGATAATTTTACTACTCTGTCAGTTAGCAAGGAGACTTTTGCTCTGTGGATGGAATCCAAATTGGGCTGAATGCAATTTCTGAAAGTTCATTTCATTTTCTTTGTTCTGTTTTGCAAATAAAAGGTCTTCTTTTTGGATTCTGTTTACTCTTAGAACCATTTTCGTTTCTTTTTCAACAAGCTTGTTAGGATTTTAGTCAGGCAGGAACTTTTAAAAGCTATAACCATAGTCCTCCCCATGTTAGTTTTCAGCAGCTCAACATGTCTCAGTGCACAGAGCTGTAATATTATTAGTATTGTATTAAATTAAGGTAAGCACAGACTGGATGTTAGCAAAATGCCCCTTTTCAGCAGAGGTCTGTCTTTCAAGCCTGCATGATCACAAAAAGTGCCAATCTTTGCGTTGAAGGCTTATAATGATCCCACTAATTTAATTGTTGGTAGCTAATGTATAAGTCTTGTCTTTCTAAAAGGCCCATTGTGGTAAGATACCTTAACCTAATTGTACATGGCAGGGGCATTTTTTGCTAGGCAAGCAGAGGCTGTCTGTGTTGTATACTTAATTGTTAAAGTATTTTGAGGTAAGTGTTTAGGAACAATGGAGGATCATCTGGCTGGATTTTTATTCTCATGTATACACGCAAAATTCACATGCGGATAGCTCAGTGAAACTGATAGATTAGATGACCACTGGTGTGGAAAGAGACTTTCAGCTTGATTAGAGCTGGCTACACTGCAGCACACTTGAAGCCTTACAGAGATGAGCCTCTACACCAATGTAGGCAGCATGGGCGACAAAAAAGAGGAGCGGGAAACCATTGTGCCGCAGGAAATCTATGATATAGCGGCCATCACAGAAACACACTGGTATGACTCACAGGATTGGAGTGCTGCTATGGATGGCTTGTATCAGAAACAGTGTGGCCAGCAACCCCAGGGAAGTGATCATTCCCCCTGTACTCGTCACTAGTGAGTCCACACCTCAAATACTGTGTTCAGTTTTGGGCCCCTCACTACTAGAAAGACACTGAGGTGCTGGAGCGGGTCCAGAGAAGGGCAATGAAGCTGGTGAGGGGTCTGGAGCACAAGCTTTAAGAGGAGCAACTGAGGGAATTGGGGTTGATTAGCCTGGAAAAAGGAGGCTGAGGGGAGACCTTACCGCTCTCTACAACTCCCTGAAAGGAGGTTGTAGCAAGGTGGGGGTCAGACTCTTCTCCCAGGTAACAAGTGATAGGACAAGAGGAAATGGGTTCAAGTTGCACCAAGGGAGGTTTACATTGGATATTACGAAAAATTTCTTCACAGAAAGGGTTATCAAGCATTGGAACAGGCTGTCCGGAGAAGTGGTTGAATCATCATCCCTGGAGATATTTAAAAGATGTGTAGACGTGGTGCTGAGGGACATGGTTTAGTGGTAACTTGGCAGTGTTAGGTTAATGGTTGGACTCAACGATCTTGAAGGTCTTTTCCAACCTAAACGGTTCTATTATTCCATGATTCTATGATTACATTAAATTAAATTGGAAGCTTGATTTTTGTTTTTCGTATCCTTCTGAATGCCATGATTTTTATAGCACAGAGATTGTTTATAGGCATCTGCGTTAGAGAGAGCATAGAATGTTTATCTTATTGCAGTCTGTAACTTTTGTACAAATGTTCATCTTGCACAAGATTGTTTGTCTAAACTACTATTTTTATTCAGATTCTCTATATTCATTATTAATATGCTAAAATAGACACTTTTGCTTTCTTAATAGTGAAGAGGAAAAAAAGTTCAAAATCAGAAGCCAAGGGCACTGTGACTAAAGTAACAGGGAAAAAAATAACCAAGATCATTGGTTTAGGAAAGAAAAAACCATCAACAGATGAACAGACCTCATCAGCTGAAGAAGATGTTCCAACATGTGGTAAGTGATTTCTCTCTTTGAGTCTTTAATGCACACTGTGACTAAAAACTTCATAAAATTCTAGCCTAGAAATTCCTCTAAAATTGCTTTAGCTGCTATAATTCTTCCCTCAACATCAGAAGGATGCACTCAGACTGAAAAAGAAGTAATCAAGAGCTTATCATTTGAAAAGAGACTAAACGAACTTGACTTTTCAAATAAAATGGTAGCACAGCCTCAGAAGGAGCTTTTGCAAAGGTGGGGGCTGGAAAAATTGCTCTTTGCAAAGGTGAGGGGGAAGAGAAGTGTGGACAAAAAGCAGAAAGAAACCAGAGCTGTGTTCAAACAAATGGATATAAAGTGAATATAGGCTGGACTATGAAAAAAAATTTAGGCTAGGAATTAGAATAAGGTTTTTGGGAAAGGGATCAAGTCTTTTATGATGGATCATGGTGAGGTTTTATGGGATAGCAATCAAGACAGCAGTCAACTGGTCTCAGCCAAAGTGATTTGAGTTTAATTGCGGGTTCCTGAAGTGGTACATATTGGACAAAACTTGAATGAAGTTACAAATTTCTAGTAAGCTATTTTAAGGCCTAATGTTGGTTGCTCCATATAACAGCTGTCGTGCTTGTCAGCACCAAGGAAGTATATAAAAAGGCATGTAGAAAATGCTTATGTTTTGTATCTTAGCTGTTAATGTTTGCTCACAATGTAGGACTTCGTGCAGTACACTTAGGTGATGTCCTCACAGCTCTGGTATTTTCAAACAGTGCAATGTATTTACATTCTCCTGTTTGCATTCTGGTGCTTCTGTGTTAAGTAACACTTCCATACATGAGTAAGGTTGAACCCACCCTTTTCCCAATCCCTTCCAAAAAAGATTTCCATAGAAGAAAGCTGTGAAGCAGTTGCACCAGATTCTGAACTTGGATTTGCCTTTTTCCCTTTAATTAGGTAGGAAAAATTTGTGAAACTGAGAAATGTGTGATTAGGCAGCAGCTGGCAGATCCTATCAGTGTATAAAGTGTGATAGATGCTTGCCCAACATGAAAGAAGCAGGCCCACGGACCACCAGTGAGAACTTCATAGATCACAGGTGGCTCTCAAGCCACACTTTGGGAATCATTCATATACGCAATCTTTGATTAAATAAGTGTGTGTATATATGTCTATGCGTCAGCTAAGTACAGATGTGATTTATCAACCAAAAGAACAGCTGGGAAAAGCTGTGTCCAGCCAGATGCATTGTCCGAAGCATCTGGCTTCCATAAAAGCTCAAACTTCCGGGGTCTCATAGTCCATTGATTATTCTGTATTATGTGAGATGTTAACCACAGCTGTACAGTCTAATTCCTAGTATTTCTATCATTATTTTGGGTATGGATGTAAATACAGCCATTACTAGTGCCTGAATTTGGCTCTACTCTACACCACTTGCAGATTTTGTAGGAAAATATATGTGTCTAGGCTTTAGTCATTGCAGGAAGTCTTTGCAGGACTTTCTCACCACCAGAAATTTGGCTCAGTGCAATGCTCTCTGGGAGGTTGCTCCATAGTTGAAGGCTTTTACACTTTAAAAGGCTCTGCCTCCCATGAACAAAGGGAAAAGCCCAGCGAGGCTGTAGTGGACACCCAGCTAGAGTGGAAAGTAAAACCCACCTGCACAGGGAGTCATCATGAGCTCTTCCCTACCGCATCATTGGTCTTTGACTGCCTGGACTAAGCCAAAGTGCTAATGCCCCAACTGGGAACATACTGAAGGCATTTTGGTCATGTCAGCTGTTGAAGTTTTAAGTAGGCATATGTGGGAGGAAAAGCATGGGATCCTACTTAGTTCAAGTGAAGTAGAAGGGTTTCGAAGAGCTTTTCCGAGAGGTGCATTGGGAGCAGGAGAAAACCAAGTACTATCTGAAAAAAAGGACTCACGCTCCAAAACAAGCCAGCTGGCTTGCATGTGAAGGGCTTTCCATTTCTAGGGATTAATAGCATAATGCACAGCTATACGAGCTTTTGTTACAGGATGAGGGAGGAGAGCTGGAGTGTGATCATCTTACAAGGAGCCAAAAATCAGAGGATTGTGCACATCCTCCTTTTTTTTTATGGCACCTTCCAAGATGTGTGCAATTCTGATCTGCTATATCCTGTTGGATCAAGCTTTGACATTGGAGCCATAATGTTGGAAGGGAAACACAGAGAAATTAATGATAAGTCATAGTTTTAATGAAAACCAAAGAGATAGCTATCCAACAGGATTAAATGAAAATCAGACCTGAGATAGAAGACAATCTTTTTACATAAATTCTGGCCTGTGCAAGATACCATTTGTTTCCCTCTTCATAGCCTGTTTGGAAGCAGCAGCATGCTGGATTCATGTTCACTGTTCATAATATGGAAGCAAAACTAAAAGATTTTATTTATTTTTTTTTCCCATTCCCAAACTAAATATGGTAGGAAAATTGTGCATTGTCTTGATTTTAAGGTGTGAGCCGGGAAAGATTGTTGCTATGGCCTAGAGAAGGAAAAACACAAAACACTGCCCATTTAATGATATTATATGCCTAGATACTGTATCTGATATAGAGCATGATAAGAAAAATGAGGTTTTTAAAAGGCCATTTGTTCATGAAATTTTGAGTTGTTGTAAGGTACTGTATTATCCCTTTAAAAAAATGTTCTTTGTTTAAAGTTTTGTCTTAACTTATAGTTGAATTTCATATATATTTGCTTCTTGAATTTTAAACCGGTATGAATTTTATTTTTATTGGCAAACCAAACCTGAATTCTTCTTCCTAAGTGAAATTAGAACATATAACATCAACACTTAGCACGTCTTTAAAACACTGATTTTGTATGTTACAGAAAGTAGCTCATAACCTAATTATATAAAATGAGCTGTGATTTTCGCAGAAAATTTCAGTCAGCCACAGTTGTCAAAGCCATTACACATGGAGAAGGTGGGTCTTCTTTGTGAGCACAGCAGCTGCATGCCTCTCTTATCTTTACTAAAGTCTTGGAGGTCAGTGTGCCCCTGCCTAACCAGGCTCAGCAGTGAGTAACACAGAACAGCCGTTTCAACCTGAGTGGGATCACATCTTTATACGCTTTTTTTCTACATTATTGGAACACTGAAATTTTTCATTAAAACACGTGGAGCAGGGTCATTTCCTTGTCTTCCTAAAATCCATCTGGACTTTCTATTATAAGAGGAATAACTTGTTTAAGTGCTAGCATTACATTGAAAAGTAAGTTGGGGTTTTTTTCGTTAAAAAAGAAAGCATGAGTAAAATATCTCACGTTTCATTTTATTGCAGGATATCTCAATGTGCTCTCAAATAACCGTTGGCGCGAGCGTTGGTGCAGAGTGAAAGATAATAAACTAATTTTCCACAAGGACAGGACAGATTTGAAGACGCACATTGTTTCTATCCCTCTCCGTGGCTGTGAAGTCATCCCGGGACTGGATTCAAAGCATCCTCTGACCTTCCGCCTGCTCCGAAATGGGCAGGAGGTTGCTGTGCTCGAGGTGCGGTGGTTGCTAATGGCTATGACTTGTAGGAACACCCACAAACTAAATTAGAGAAGCACTTTCACACAACCTGGTCATTCACAAAAATCTTTGGAATAATATTATTGCAGAGCTGGATAATAAATACTAGAAGGAGAAACAAAATACTAAGAGTTGTAGGCAAGGAGAGAACTGAGATTTAATGCAATTCAGAAGTCTTCTAAGTAAGATGCGCTTCTCTTCTCTGACCTTCCCTTGACCTGCTACTAAAATATCCCTGCTCTTTCTCTATGCACACTTTTACATCAGGGATATAATTACTTTGGTAAATAACTTAGCAGTAATTAAATAATGGATCACTGTTGATGGGAACTCTAGAGCTCTTAACTCTCATTTGTCTGCTAATTACACGAAGCACTTTTGCTTGGTCTATATCCATATTAAGGTAATTCTGCAGTAAGGAAATAAAGCGTGCCAGCATCCTGGTGAGTCTCTTTGACACACCAGGTCACACACACATGTACACACTCCACGCTCCTTGCACTACAAAGGTCATACAAAAGTCTGTGTTAGGTGGGTTAGCATTTTTGGGGGGGCTTTATTCATCACATTTTGAAAGCTGAGATGAGAAGACACGTAACGCTAAGTATAATATAAAGCCAAATATAAGACTAGTAACGAAGAGGCAACCTTTTGCTTTCAGTGTCAGGACGGACACTTTGACAGCTTTGTGTTTCCAGCTGCAGGTCACCATAGTCTCCTGTCCTTGCAACCAGGCCTGTTGTATGTGACCGAAGCTGAAAAACCAGAAAGCAGCTCAAGGAACTGTGAAAGGCAGTGAAATATTTTAAAAGAACAAGAAATTCAGAAACCGCACAGTTTCCTTTCCCCCCTTTTCCAGTATTTATTTTCTACTGTTTAACTTTGCAATTGGTGACTTGAAACAAAATATGAAAAATTAAAAATTATTTTAATAGTATTCATGTTTGTACATGTGACATTAGGAAAATGAATGCCATCATCTAGATAAATATATTGGAATTTTTCAAAAAACATTAAAATCTCTTCTCCTATTTGATTTCCCACCTACTCCGCCTTGTTTCTGCTTAGCACTAACATTTTCTTCTCAAGAGTCATGCTAACTAAAATCCCTCAGCCTAGCATAGGAAAATAATTCTGTCACAGCTTTCAGTTTTCTGAAGTCTAAAATAAGCATGACTTGAATCTAAGTCCACTAGCTTTAAATGATTATTTTTTCTTCCTTTTTGGAGATTGCCCACATTGTATTACATCATAACTGATGAGCACATAGCTTACTTAAAGTGTCTCCTTCTAGAAAAGCAGATTTAATAAGAAATCCTGGGGTTTTTAGGAGTTCAGCAGAGATAAACCAGAGCCTCTCATACAATGTGGCAGCAATTTGTCAGCCAAGAGGACTGCGCCCTTTTGAAATAATGCTCAGCTCAGTGACAGGCTAAAGACCTGATAGATGCTCTTGCCCTCTCCTCACAGGCATCCTCCTCTGAAGACATGGGCAGGTGGATAGGAATTTTGCTGGCGGAAACGGGATCTTCAACAGACCCCGGAGCTCTGCACTACGACTACATCGACGTGGAAATGACGGCGAGCGTCATCCAGGCGGCCAAACAGACTTTCTGGTGAGAGGCATTCAGCTACCTGGGTGTTTCCAGTACTCTGAGAATTTATATCCATATGTTAATTCCAGTGCCAAGACAGCTTATCAAAATCCACCTCCCCCTTTGCCAGATATTGAACTCTAACGTGTTTCAGTTTCGCAGCATGTTAGATGTGTTTATGATTATCGTGTTGGCATCCTGCTAAGTTCCATAAAAGATGCAGACATCATCCAACTTTACTGAAACCTTTACTCATTTTTCCATTAAGTCTCCTTATCAAATGCTATATTTTAATCTTTTATTTTGCCTGAAGATTTAGGATTATCCCTGGAAGAGGAAAAATATAATGAAATATGCAGCTATGTAGTTCATGTTTATCTGTTGGCTGTATTTGCTGTATATATAGCCAATATGTACAGCATGTATTGGCCAGTATATGCTGTACACTAAAAATGTATAGTGAATTTAAGTCTTGGATATTCACATTCTTAGTGTTTCCTTCTCAAGTTCTTTATGATTAATTAAAAACTTCATCAAGCTCTCACCAGTCCAATTAATTTCTGGGTTTTAATTTCGAAGGTGGAAGTTGGGAAGGTGTCTAGGGCGCAGCACGAAAACTCTGTTTGAATTGCAAATCAGTACAGTGAATTCTCCATTACTGGTCCTGTGCTAAGAAAAGTAATGCATACTTAGCATATATAATGATTTAGATGTTCAGATCAGTTTAGGCATTAAAGCAGTCTTCGGTGGGAAGAGACTGTCATTTTTCCTTGGCTAGATGAGGTTGTTTAGAAACGGAGTGAAGGAACAGTTGGGACAGGCGGGATGTCCTGCTGCAGATGTACCCCGTGGTTTCTGGTTTCTGGAGGTCAGAAAGCAAGTGGCCTGAGAAAACAGCTGGAAAAGGCGTCATCCCCCATCTCCCTGCAAAATGAGACTCCCCACGCAAATTTGGGATTCGTGTGACTTAATACATTAGAGAATCACACCCCATCTGCCGATCATACCTTTAAACAGACTGAAAATGCAAAGAAAAATGGGCAAAAGCTTTTGAGTTTTCCGGAAGAAGACTGTCTTGCCATTAGCAAGGTCTTAAGAGGGCTTTAACTAGGGAAAATGGGCAGCTTCATTCCGGATCCAGTTTGAATGACTTCTGATAGAAATCAAAGTGACTCAGTGTTACCACAAGCCCAGTTTAGTGAAAAGCAGATAATTTTGATAGTATCAAACTGCACCTAGTTTACAACTTATGTTAATATTTGTTTTGAAGTTAGTAGAGCTCAAAAAGTTTATCCTGTGTTGACATGTATTTTTGCTTCAGTCAGCATCTGGCAATAACCACATTTAAGAAAAATAGAATGGAACCCTTTTCCCCCTGAATGAATACTGCTTCGCTTTCCTTTTCTGAACAAATGTGATATTAATTGGAGCCAAGTGAAAAAACATATGCAACTGGACCACATGTTAGCAAGGAATGTCAAACAACTGGCAAAAGAGCAGAACTCCTATAAAGAATTAGTTAAAATTCATTCATGTCTTTAGAAGACTGAGAGCTTATTGATAAGCAACTAGAGTAACTGTCTGCTGATTTTCAGATACTTGTAGAAAATGAGGAGAAATTACAATGATACTTAAGCCTTAATAAAATACTATTCTTGCCCTGAATATTAGTATTTCAAATGAACTGCAATTATCATTAAAGCTTTGGTTACCACACAGTCACTTCAGGATTATTGGTTATTCATTTCCTGAGACTGATGCTTTGCAAAACTATCAGCTCTTAATTAATAGTCCCATCAATTTTCTTCATCTAAATCATAAGGTATCTAGGCAAGGCTGAAGAAGAAAATGCTTCCAAGCAGGTTTTCTCCATTTCCTTTATCATGTAGCAGTTTCATAATAAAATTAGCTTAGATGGATACATCTGTAAACAGGATTAATGAGGCTTAGTGAAATAATGCTTATGAAGTGTTTGCAGATACTTAGATAAATCTTAGCTTCCCTTGGTGGTGGAAATAGTTACTACAGGTGCATCAGATGTCATAAATGAAAATCCCAGTTTTCAGACATGGTTATTATGCATCACTCTCATTGAAGCTACTTTAATAGAAAGAAATACAATAATGACTTCAAATGCAGTCCTTCATACTAACCAGAAACACTTGAGCAATGTTCTTCATTAAGAGGAACAGTAAACAAATGCAGCCCTTTAATAATGTATAATCAAGTATGAGATGCGATAAAGTTAAAAACATTTTTTATCATGGAATTTATCTAGGGCTTTTTGCTGTTTGTTTGTTTGAAGTAAGAAAAGCTTCTCTCTAATGAATATTCCACCCCTGCCCTGCCCTGAAAAGTTCACACTGAACTGGGCAGGTTTGTTCCTCCAGTGAGCCCGCGTCTCCCGCGGCTCAGGTGAGCCACAGTTGGATGAGGTCTGGCTCCCTCCAAATGAGAAATTCGATGGACTCCATGTTATTCCAAAGCTAAAAGAAAGCAACTGTTGGAAACCACAGCATTCTTGAGCTCTAGCCAGCGCTACAGAAGACCCTCTCTGCTTTAGTAGGGCTTTATCATATTTTATGAATGTCAGCACAGAGTCTGAATAGTTCCATTGTTTGGGATGGAAAGCTTTGTTTTCCCATTCATGTACACCTGAAGCTGCAGGAATTATTTGGGATCTCACTCTATACCTTGTTCAATTTTAGCAGATGCTACAAAGGAAAACTCACCCTTGGGGTCATTACTGCTATTGGGCCTGATTCTGCCATTTTCCACACTGTTAGATCTTTGCTGCTGACACAAAGCCCATTGTGGTCCATGGTATCTTGCATGCGTTCTACAGAATTACAGTAAAACAAGCTGCACTGTTGATTTTGGAGAGGGGGGGGGACAAACAAACAAATCATACGTATCCATCATATGCATATGCATAAACATATACATCTTGCTCTCTCTCTCTCTCTCCCTTTTGAAGTGTCCAGAGGGCTGAGATCCACCATGTGAAATATAGCAAGAATGAACACACAGAGTATTTGCATGCACAATTACCCTGGCAGAGTTGGAAAGCATAATGCCATTCTGCACACTCTACCCAGCCTAACATTCTGATATGGAAATGAAAAATACCCAGGTTTT
The DNA here is from genome assembly GCA_013400135.1 of Rhinoptilus africanus. Lineage (NCBI taxonomy): Eukaryota > Metazoa > Chordata > Aves > Charadriiformes > Glareolidae > Rhinoptilus > Rhinoptilus africanus. The sequence continues at coordinate 1,034,734 of VXBO01014521.1, forward strand.
GAGGAAGAAAATATTCAGCAAATTTTGATAGAAAGGTTAACTTTGATTTCATCAGTGCCAATTTTTTTTTTCCAAATTTTTGCTGGATTTGGGTCTTGTTTCTCCAAGGTCTTAAGTTCACATCTCCCCCCGAGCATGCATGCACCCAGAAACACCTGCTTCTCCCCGATGCAGACAACAAGGAAACTTTTATGGGACACTGGCAAGCTGGTTTATAACATAGATCAGCAGGTTCCCATGTAAACATGCCACTGAGCAGTTACAGCTGTTGCCCTCCTGGCTTTCACACAGTCGTATCCCCGCTGTAAGAATGGAGTACAGGAACACATGGTTTAATATTGGCTGCTAGCAGCAACATGTGAGTAGCAAAAGAAAGAAAACTGTCTTCAGCTTTCTTGCAGAAAGCGAGAAGCTATGTGCTTCCAGGCTGCATAATCGGATACAGGGAACATACCACTGAAACATCATTTAGACTTAGGTTCAAGCGCTGGTTCTTATTATTTTTATTTTGCTTTATTCAGTTTTATGAACAGGCGAGTTATATCTACAAATCCGTATCGGGGAAGCACTGCCAATGGCTACGCCTGTCCGAGTGGAATGGCACTTCATTACGATGATGTTCCCTGCATAAATGGATCGGTAAGAATTGAATTTGCACAGAACAAATGGTTTGCATGTGTTGAATGCATGGACATCTGAAAATTACATTATCTAGAAAGCCCCACTGGGTAGCTTCCAAATGAACTCTTATTTTTTTGATTGGGGGCTGCAAACTTCTCTCACACCTACAGAGTATCAGGGGTGTGGGACATACTGTTTACATTAGCCTGCACGTGAGCCAACGTGCTTTTAGAAAGCGGTTGCCTGTTGACAATTGGTTGCCAAGTCCTTGAATATAATACTCACTTGAGGGGGTATTTTTTAGATCACACTGGACCTGGTAAAATTAAGAACTCAGTTACACCGGCACTGTTTGCTGTCTGTTGAAAAAAAAAACCCAAACGCTTCCTAGTCCCTGAGGCTGCATTCCTTATGACAGCAGGTACTGCTCATCGCAAAGGAGAACCAGAGTGTTCGCTGCCGTCTTCATAATTTGCAGAGCTGATTGTAGGCAGATGTGTAACAGGGTTTAACACATATATGTGGTCCTCAAGAAGATTTAGAGGAGAGCTACAGCTCATGACAGCTCTTAATTTGGGCTGCTTCATAAAGGGCCCCCTCCCCGACTAAGGCTGAACTCAAGAGAAATTCAGAGTTTCAAAGTGTGGACTGCAAGCTCAGTCCTCCATCGTGTCTTAGTAATGTCAGAAAAATGGTAGAAAGACCCTCTTGGGACCACCGCACGACCACATGTGTGGTGAGTAGTCTGTATGCATAGGTCTTGGATGCGCTCGTGCCTTTGTATGAGGAGTGTACAGCCACAGCCAGGATGGATTAAGGAAGGATATTTGGCAACCAGGTTGGTTTCTTTTAAGATTAATTGAATGAATCACTGGAGTATTGTTGTTAAGCTTTCTGTTTTTCTGAGAAGAAAAAAAAAAAGAATGGCCTGTAGCTATTTTAGCTGGTTGCTCAGAATAATAATTCTCCAGCAAATAAAATGTAATACTAGCATACCAGCAGCTGGTATTCACTGGAAAGACATATAGCCTGAAGAAAGGGAAAAAAAAAAAACAAACCCTCTTGGCTTCTGCTAACTGTTAGGCCACGTTACTTTTAACAACTCATGTAGCAGATGTAATCCCACAGATTCATCTGTGATGACTGTGAGTATCCCTGTGTTAACACAGCCTGCCTGTGCCCCCTCAGTGCTAGAGCTAACAATGGACAGTGCACGCTATGAAACAGCAAGGGTGATAGCACAGTGCCCGTCTGCTCATGCCATGGAAAATGCACTGGACTGAGGCTACGAGCCATGGAATGCAATGCTTCCTTTCCACACTGTGTCCTCCCCTCCTCCTCCGAAATAGTTTGATTCAAACATAAGCAATACGCATATGCTTGCTAAACACCGCGGGCTTGCTACAGTCAAAAGAATTACTAATGTTTTCATTTCACTTAGGAGGTGCTGCATGGTGTATTGTTTACTAACTGCCAAAGTGTATGTGTTGCAGTGGGAACCAGAAGATGGCTTTCCTTCTTCTCGTAGCAGGAACATTGGAGAAGAAATGTTTTATGATAACGCAGGCCTGTACGATAACTTGCCGTCTCCAAAAATCTTTGCGCGCTATCCGCCAGCTGACAGAAAGCCCAATAGGTTATCTACTGACAAACTCTCCTCTAACCATTACAAATACCCTGTCTCATCCAATCTGTCTTCTGCTCAGTCTGTCACTAATACCTCTGCTGTGGGGAGGGGATCTGGCTCCCAGGTACTGTACTATTTAATACTTAACAAAGATTTTTAAAATTTTTTTTGGCTGTTCTGTTTATCTGGTTGTTATCTAAAGGGCCTTGGGCTACTTCAGTCCCTTAGTCTTAGCGCTGAAGTGCTTGGAGCTTAGTCATGAGCCCACTGCAAATGAAACAGGTTTGCTAAGTTGTGAATTCTGATGTGGAAGTATGGGCACCTGGGAAAGTTCTTGATGATTTACAGATTGTGGATAACAACAGAAAAAATAGATGTGACCTTCAAAACTTAACCTGAATGCATAGCTAGCCGCCTTCTGTCTCCTTAAGCAGTGATGGCTTAAAAAAAAATAAAAGAGAAATTTGACTTGGCTGTGACAGAAAATTTGCCTCTCTAGAGTGTTACTAATCTGTATATTATATCACTATGGTTATATATATATCGTGAAAATATATATATCACAACATATATTGTATTCTGTCTGTTATAAATTATATTGTATATAGTGTGTTATTTTTTTATTTAAATTACTGACTGTTATTTTCTTCCCCTAAAAAAACCTAAGCCTATGTCTATGCTACTTTCTGAGGATACCCTCAGGCTTCTGGACCTCAGCTGAAATGAAAGTGAAGCTAAAGAGAGATGAAATCCTGTGTGCTCAGCCTCAATAGCAGTCAGGCAGATCCCAGCTGGGGAGCAGAGCAAACCTTGCTCACAGCCACCCCAGGCACCTTCCCTAAAGCCCATAGCCGGCCTTCAAAAGCTGCTCATTGGCATGAGCCTGTGAACATATCACAAGGCTGAGTGGTTTTTAATCTAATCTGAAGTGAACCAGGTAGATAAGTGGTTTCATTGAATAATACCTGTCATATTGCGTGTTAATTCACTTAACCTCTATAGAAACTTCATATCAGAGTATTAGAATTCAGTGAAGTTGCAGAATATATACAGACCCAAGCTAAAAATGCCCTGATCCTAGGCTGCAGAAGAAGATTTTGTTGCACACCCAGTTCAGTCATCAAAACCTTTGGAAGCAGGTGACCAGAGTGTGGCACATGTGTGCCCTGTGCTGGGCTAAGGCATCCCCCATGGGAACACTACCCTTAGCCAAGGACAATGTTGCTCTCCCCTGGGTTCAGTTCAGCACACGGCAGCCCTGTAAATGGAAGCCCCTTGGACATGAAATGTGCTATTTCTGGTAGTCTTGTGGGCTTGTCTGGTCATTGTGAGAGGTTTTTATAATTAAGAAAACCTCTTCATTAGTAGCTGGAAGTTGTCTAAGAGGAAATTGATATGCTAACTCCTAACATTTAAAAATGTGTAATAACTGTATTGATTTGAAAAAAATAATAATCCATGTGCCACAAGGATGGAAAGTAAATAAGAAAGTGTTGAATTTGTGTGTGGCAAACCCTCTTGGATTTTTATGTATGAGATTAACTCTCACAAACATGTGTTTCAAGAATCTGTACTGTTTATTCAAAGGTACAACTTTTCTGCCTTACAACGGCTTTCTTAATACAGTAAATGTTTTAAATAACTTGGAGACCATGATGCCACCAGAGATGGGGAGTTGATCTCCTTGTTATCCTGTGATTGCTGGAGTGGCTCCCTCTGAGCAGGCAGCTCTCAGAGACGATACCTCCGGAGGAAGTGTCATCTCCAGCTCAATCAATGCAGTCTATTAAGACTCTCTGAGCGAGCGGCTTTTTGTCAAGCTTTGCCCTTGATGAAAGGGTGACTGTAATGCCAGTGGCACAGGAATAGCTGGAACCCATTTGTACTTTTGTTTTCAAACAGTTCAAAGGCAAGAAGCCTCCTGTGACTGCTAACGGGATCACTGGAAAAGGGAGAACTTTAAATAGCCAACCGAAGAAAACTGAATCAGTGTCATGTGTGAAGCGCACTGCGTCCAGTAAGTATGCCTCTGCACTGCTGGCTCACTTGCAAATGCGGTCATGAGGATACCCAAAATAGCTGTCGTCTTAGCAGACAAGATAAAGAACCACTGTGGTTCTTCTGTGGCTGAGAGGCTGAGCGGGAGATGCCCATCAAGACTTTTAATAGGAGATATTGTGTGCATTGGTGACTCATTAGTACTCCAGCCATGCCACGAGATAAAGGGTTGTCATATGGAGAATGATAAATATGAAATGTGGACCCGTGGCTGCAAAGTCATGAGGGCAGCAGGAAAAAAAAAAAAGGTAATGATTATTCATTTGAGGCAGAGAGTAAATCTGTATTCCTGTTGGAAGAGGCATGTGAGGAGCTGAGAAAGACATGAGAACACTATATTGGTCAAAAGTGGAAGCAATCTTATCACTAATGAGAAGGAAAAGGTACAACAAAATGATGAAGACAACCACACAGATCAAAAGCTTCCTCAGAGAGAGGAGCTTGGTGAGTGGCAGTTTCAGAAAGAGGGATCTTCTGGGCAGGTGAATTGCCTCTAGGAAATTCATAACAGGGATTGCTTTGCTTAAAGAAGAAAAGGCAAAAAAGAACTATAAACATATTTTTAAGACACAGATTCAAAAATACGGCTTCTGCTAGAGAATAAGAGAATGTGAGTTTTTAATCCCATGATAAATTTTTTAAGAAGTCATGGATTTAGTGGCCACAAAAGGATTTTGGGTTAGACTTCAGCGAAAAAGTATGTATTTTTTGAACGATGCGGGTCAATTGGTACTGGAAAAGATAGTTGTGGGAATAAAGGCATCTCGGTTACTAAAGACTGACTAAAACTGGTTTGACAGCTATTTGGTTTGGAATGGTTTAGTTGACTTTGCCTTCAGATATGGAGACAGACAAAGTGATCTTTTAGCTGACCTATTTTCTTTGAGACTGCAACTGGAGCAGAGGTATAGAAGGGTCTGGGATATAAATTAGACCACAGATAGATGTGAGCCATGAAATAAAAGCATTTATATCGGAAATTTAAAAAAGAATAAGAAAGCTCTAAAGTATCAAAAAAGTGAGAACATCTTTGTAATTCTCTTATGTCAGGTGAAAAAAGACATGTGCTTTAAGCACTTGAAATAGGAACGGAAACCAGGGATAAGGGCAGGCAGGTAGTTTTTCCTCTGACCCCTTTCAATTAAAAATCAAGGGTTCAGAGCTAAAGAGGAGCCTCTTTTCTATCCTCTGAACTACATAGAAAGGCAAGGCCATTTTTCAGAACCAAGGTACTGTAAGGTAACTGGCATATCTCATCTTCCCCGCATAAATGTAGGGAACAAACCAACACATATCTTTTCTGTAGCTGTGCTGCAGAACTCAGCGGGAATCATGGACCTTGAGAAAACACCACTGGAAGAGGGATAGCAAACTGGTTTCTCAAATCATTACGTGCTTCTTGTGATGTTCAGTCACAGGGAATAGTTTTGGGTGTTACTGTTAATTTTGACCATAAATAACTACAATCCAATACATACAGACGCAGAGCAGTACAAGTACGGCAAGAATCGTGTGGAGGCAGATGCAAAGAGGTTACAAAGCAAAGAGGAGGAGCTGCTAAAGAGGAAAGAAGCACTCCGGAACAGGCTGGCCCAGCTCCGAAAAGAAAGAAAAGATCTACGCGCTGCCATTGAAGTCAATGCTGGTATGAGATGCTTTTTTGTACTGAATTCTGCCCTGGGTAGGCTTAATTATCCAGATAGCTTTGTATTCTGTGCTGAAGACATGTCACTACAGGACGTTTGGTTTTGATGTTAAACTATACTCTGTAATGTCTATGTTTGCTTTCTATATAGATGTAAAATACATAATTTAAATCTATATATTTATACTATATATATGTACAGGTGTATATACTTATATACATACTTTATATTATATATATGTGTGTGTGTATAAACACCTATGAAATGACACTGATGCGGAATTCAGACAAGCAGAACATGGGAATAATTTTATTGTGACTGGCTAACTATATTTTCATGACATGGAAAAATAAAACAAATACTCATTTGAAACTATAACTGTTGCTAAACTTTTTACATGAAAAAGTGGTTTTTGCCAAGTACATAACTTTTTTTGTGCTGTCACTGATCTTTTAGAGATGCTATTCCTTACCTTTTTTAAAAGAAAATAATTCTATACGTGACAATTTAAGCTTCTTATTGAAATAACAACATTGCTGTGCATGACAGGCAGGAAAACCCAAGTGATTCTTGAAGACAAGTTAAAGAAGTTGGAAGAGGAGTGTAAGCAGAAGGAGGCTGAGCGTGTAAACCTGGAGCTAGAACTGACTGAGGTGAAGGAGAGCCTTAAGAAAGCCTTGGCTGGTGGCATCACACTGGGCTTGGCTATAGAGCCCAAATCAGGAACATCAAGCCCACAGGTATGCAAAACACACAAACCAATGGTACCATGCTGCCTTCTCAGCTCTGGTAAAATGAGTGGGAAGTGAGAGTTTTCAAAAGGTGTATTAAGCCCGGTAAATAGGAGCAGAACTAAATGCCTTTCCACAGTATTTGCATTCTTTAGCTACATCTGGTGTACTTTCTACAGCAGCGGGGAGCAGATAGACATGGGAATCGCAGACAGCATGGGTTGGGATAATGTGCAAAAGCTGACACCTCCTTGTCCTCAGTGACTGTAAAAGTGCACGAACTGAGATGTCACTCCGTCCCAGGGAGATTTAAAAGTCATAGTGCAGTGATGGAGACCCGCTTGTGCTGGTCCCCTGTCAGTCACCATCACCCTTTGCAAGGGCTGCATCTCACACATTCACGATGGAGCATGGCGGTCTCCATAGCTTATACCTTATGCCATAGATCTGTGTCAGAAGCAGCCATCAGAAGGACCAGAGAGGGATGTGTCAATTCCTCTGGATTACCCAATGTTGTTTAATCACAGAAAATGAATTTTAATTTTCATCGCAGAACACAACGCTCTGTTTCGTTTTCTTTTCTTCTAACCTCTTTTTCATTTATCCATCATTATTATGAATATGGTTTCTCAAAAAAAATATAATCTGCAGTTCTAAGTCTGGATAGAAAACATTGCCCATGTGACTACTTGGAGGAAACTCAATGTAGGCTTTTCCCTCTTCATTAGTCTCCAATTTTCAAGCACCGAACTTTGGAAAACTCTCCAATCTCCAGTTGTGATACCAGTGATACCGAATGCTCAATACCCGTGAACAGCGCAGCAGCTCTGAAGCGACCTCCCTCATCAAATAATTCTCCATGTCGAGGCCATGTCCTTCGAAAAGCAAAGGTGAGAAGACTTATGTCTAGTTTTCCTTTTCTGTATTTTTCCTTGCTTTCTTAAAAAGTCTTGCTTGTGGAGAGACCGGGACAGAGGAGAGAGGTAAAGCTTAGTTTCTGCTACTTCTGTGGGTGAAATGTAGCCTTAAGAAGAGAATGTGCCATATCTAAATTATTTGTATTACAACATAAATAATGCTGATTTGGGGGAGCCTTTCGCGGCAGAATTGCTAATTAATGGGAGACAGTTTTTGACTCTACTCTCTTATTCCCTGTTTTTCTTTTTTCCTTCATAGATTTAATTTGCAAGGTAAGTGGTCTGTGGTGTAGACAGCCCATCTAAAATTCATAAAGTTACACTAATCTGTGTAGCAGAGAAGTGGTTAAAAGAGCACTATTATAATAAGTGTTCTGAAACAATACAAGATTGGGTCTGATCTTTGCCAGCTGGTGTAGGAAAAGAATAGTTCTACATTATAATCATCGACAATGTGTTGTGCAACAGCTACCCATAATGTATATTTAAAGTAGAAATGGAATTAATTTAATTTAGTCTCACAAGTACCAGGCTGAAGTTTGTGGTCCTCTTGTATTGTTAGAGTTTTCTAATTTTTGTGCTTTAGTTTAAATCAGATTTTTATGATGATTCTTTTGGGCTAAATTTGCTAGTGACATAAGCATGTGGGCAGCACGTAGACAAGGGTGATGGTAATAGCATTGGCCCGAGCTTTTGTTTAATAAGTAGTTCACTGCTAATTGTAATTATAAAAAATAATAATCATAGAGATTTGTCTTTCATGCAGTCCATTTCTTTTTTTCAAAATAGTATTCTATATGGGGGGATTTTTTTAAAGTAAATTCTGTTACACATCTTCATTGATGTTATACATTTACAGTGACTGAGAATGAGCCTGGCACCTCAGTGTAGTAGATACTGAAAAATCATCATCTCAGTAAATGATTTGGTTTCCTGGCACATCCTAATCTCTCCCTTTCCTCCTTCCAAACCCTTTAACCCTCTCTACATTACCCAGGCCATGAATTATTTCTCACACTGTACCTATGTGAGACCTTTCCCACCCTTCTTCTGCCAACATTTCCTCCATCCTTTCCATCAACTGCTTTTTCTGCCAGATAGCCTGATTCATTTAAATTCAAGTAAGAATAATTAAACTCAGTGTAACAGGTTTCAGTTGTTCTACTTTGAAGTTTGCTGCTTTTGTTTCAAACCTGAAGAAGAATTCATGTGCTCTAAAGCTTATTTGTGTATTCCAATTATAGCCTAATTTGTCTCATGAAGATACCATCTCTAACTATATACACTTTGTCTTAGATTTGCATGTTAGCACAGCGTTACTCAGGGAATGCAGTCTAGCAGAGCACGGTCCTTCCGAAAGGGAGCGTGGATTTGTGCTACACTCTGGACAGGCACATTAATTGGAGCCAGCCCATTTATTCGATACAGCTGGAGAATCCAGGGCACTATAAAAACCTAAACATTTTTAGTGTAAAGAATACTTTCCAGCTGTAGTACATTTTTTTATGCTCAGCATATACCATACAGGAACATCCCTGCTGTGGTGTTTGATATCACTGTGCTTTGGATGGCACGATACGTTGGTCAGGCTCCTTTGTAGAGGAATTGTGGATATAGGATTAGGCTAATCAGAAAGGATATGGAACTACTAAGCATATTTCCCATCCTGGGGAAAAACAACTCAAAGTATCCAATTCAGCTTTAACAGCTTTTTCCTAAAACCTCATGCACTAAATATTAAGAGTGAAATTTTGCTGAATTAGATAGCGCAACCCAAGCTGTGCGCAGCCCGTTTGCGAGGAGCTGCAGCCAAAGTCTGCCATCAGGTATGCATCTGCGGCACAGCCCGCTTCCAGGGGGAGTTAAATGTACATGTGCGAGGGTGGAACCTGGCTCTCAGTTCTTTTGGCCTTTTGCAGTGATGCGTGAGCCCAGGCCTTGTAGATGTGGCTAAAGAAAGGGCGTCACACGTGAGTATCCCGGAGCAGAACTTACTTGGCTCTCTCCACGCATGGATGTCAGTGCAATCTGGGGGCGTGACACGGGTTTCACGTCTGAGCTAGCGCTTGCATCTTCAGCCACTGGCACACCTCCCAGTGTTGCGAGGGAGTTGTATGAGCGTTCAAAACATCAGATGATTATTTTTTGGCCCCCCAGTATGTCTCTGAATGCACTGACTGCCTCCCTCCTTGCTCTTTCCTTGCACGAGCGGCGCTGAGTCTGTTCACCAGCCAGCTTTGTGCTTGCAGCCACCCCGATGTCACCGCCACGAGCCCACACAGGACTGCGCCCCTCTCTGCTAGGGCAGATGCTGCTGCTGCGGCGCAAGGCGTGCGGTGCAGCCTGCCCCGGGAGAGCTGTGGGGCACAGTGGCGCCTCGGGGGGGGAGGTTTGTAAGCTGCCCCCACCCAAAATCTGTCTCCTCACAAAAGGGTAAATACAGAGAGAAGCAGGAGGACAGATCTCATGTTAAATCTAAGGACTAGCAGCAATTTGGGGATGCGCTGTTTAGGACATACACTTACCTACACACATATTTAGGTGTTTTAACTTTTCTGTTTGTAACCTTGCTTTTAAATTTTCTTAGAAGCCAGAAGGCATTTTAATTGTAATTTTGTTAATCTCTACTTGTCTGGAAATGGAGACTGTATTAAAACGTGGAAAAAAAAGTATTCTGCATTAGTATTCCCAGGGAAGTGAAATACTCCAAATATACTTGCTGTACAAGAAAAACAATTATCTAAATATTTAACATTTCAAATTAATTTCTAAAACCTAATTGTTATTTGCGGCAAGGAAACTGCAATGATTATATCTGATCTGTTTTTAAAACTGGTGGGCTGGTGAATGTCAGCTACTTAAAATTTGCTTATGTTCAGGGACTGGAGAAGAAAAAGAGCTCTCCCAGTGTCCCAGCTCCCAGTCAGGGGCTTAGTGTTGACTTAAACATTTTGTAACTGGCGTGAACCTGCCTGGGAAATGGAAACAAAGAAAAAGTTCCTTCTGCACCTGCTTTCAAAGCTTATTTAACACTTAGAAAAAGTCTCCTCCCAGTTGCTTAACCAACGACTCCCTTTAGAGCTTTGGCAGTATACGGATAGAGAATATACATTTAGTATCCTTTTAAAAATAATTTAGGTTTTGCCAATACTGTTTACCGTAATTTGAACTGTAAAACTGAATATTTAAAATACATTGCATTTTAATAAAAGCACTGTTTAAGTGAAGAAAAACACACAAGAGTATTAAAATAATAAATTGTTGTCTCCCTGCTTTAAACCCACGTTTTTTTGTCTTATATTGCTAAAGCAGCCACCAACTGTGACCTTCACTGTTGCTTTACAGTGGTTGAAGAGGTGTCATGGTCATGCAGCTGTTTAGCCACACTAATGCTATTACTGCTTTCAGCAGCAGAAACAGATATTTACATGCATAAGTAACCGTTTTCAGTCAGAGCTCTTAAATGTTGTGGAATGAGTGTTAAATTCAGGAATTCAAGTTGGGAGCCAAGTCAGCAGGCTGCCTGCAGATTATTTTTTGCAGAGGACATGGGTGGGAGAGGAATCTGCAGACCCCAGTGCCTGGCTAGGAACAGCTGGGCTGTTCCACAGGGATTACTTCAGCGAGAGGCCAGCTCCTCCGTGTCCTCGCTATTCCCTGATCACTGTCAGGGTGTGATTCAGGGAGTAAGTACAGTGCGGATGTCCTAGGCTGAGCCCATCCCTCTTCAACTCTTCTGCTCCTCAAGTCAAGAGACACAAGCTTGATTTAACCGGGTGTTTACCTACAGGAATCTCTTATTTTCACTTGTGTAGCAGAAGAAATGGCAATACCTTGCTCTGAGATATATGGATGACAGCATTATAAATAATGTGCTTTGCTGTGGTTGGTAAGTGTTGTTGTCCTCAGTTGACAGGTGGGGAAACTGAAGCACAGAAAGGCAAAGGGATTTCTTTAACTTGCCAAGCAATAGCTCAACTTGGGTTGTGTGCATGGGGAATGTATGCAGTGTTAACTAACTTGCTTTTCTTTGCCCAGCCTGTAAGTCATGCTGCCTCAGTAAGTTGCCCTTTTTAGCCAAAGAAACATGTGTCTGCCATGAGTCTTATAATAAAAAATTGAAGAGTAAAGCAATCACTTAGTGTCAGCTATGAGAAATGCTGGGTGCTTCCTGCTGTCCCATGCAAGTAGGTTAGAAAGCCCTATATGCCGAATCAGCCTCTCTCTTACTCAGTTCCAGCTGAGTCCTTTAGACCAACTCTGGTGTATGGGTTTTTTTCCCCAGGTACCCTTTGCAGAAAACAAACATGGCTTATTTGCACTGGGCTAGAGAAAAAGTTGCCGTATATAGTTGCAGAGGGGTGGAAGCTGCGCACAGACGCTATCAGGACATACTTGTTAGCATTCCCTAACTAATTTGTGGGCAGAAGCCTGGATTCAGTGAAGTGAATGGAAAAACTGTTACTGACCTCAGCTGGCTTTGGCTTAATAGATCTGATGACATCAGTGAGATATCCTGATTTCTCTAACATTTTCCATATCTTTTTTTTCACCCCCCTTCCAGGAATGGGAGATGAAAAATGGAACATAAATATAGCAAAACCACTCACTTTCCATAAAGGCCTTACCTATTACGGACCAAGACGTAGGCTGCAAAAGACTCATCTGAAAGGTGGTATCAAGCGATACAACATAAGAGGTTTTATAATTCTGTTACGTTAATGGTAGCTTGGCGCTAATTTGCCTGTATTCCCTCTCCTGTATTGCTGTGTAACTACGTGTGCCCCTTTTTATTAGCTGTAACTCTTTATTTCCAACTTCACTGGTAAAGAAAATGAAAACCAAAAAGACCCCAAACCAAGCATAGTAATTAAAAAGGAGCATAAAGTAGCAGTTGAAAGTTTACTTTGCTGAACTGGCATAGACCAGCAATGTTAATTATATCGCGTCGGGTGGCCTGAACACCACTGAAGACTGGTGCGTTAAGACCGATGTGAAATCATCATGGATAAGAAGTATTCTTACTGCTTAAAACTGACTTTGCGAGGTCTGCCACAGAGGTGGCTGAGCAAAGTCGTGCTTGTTCGCAGTCACTTTCCTGATTGCTGTTCTCGTGGCAAAAGAAAGCTGAAGAGCTGTATTCAGAGAACTGGCATGGCTTGCTTGGCCGGGAAGGCAGGAGCTCTTCAGTCCACTGTCCTCTGCGCTGGTGCGAGACCGTGGGATGAGACGACTCAGCTGTGAAGCATTTTTTGGATACTATTTAGACAGATGATTTTGTCATTGGGAGATAAAAAGCTGCCATACTTTGAGAAAAATATGTTTTAGTACGTTATTACTGTTCCGAAGCACCAGTCATTTTCAAAGGTCATGTTGTCGAACTGTGATTTGTTCCTGATTTTTTTTAAAAGGCAAACAGGTATTTTTAGATACTACTTCTTTTCTATACTTTTGAAAAAGTAATTGAAATTAATCCTCAACAGATAGTGGCAACTCAGAATACCTTATGCAGTCAGTCTTGTTTTGTTTTTTATAATATAATATTGTTAAACTTGAGTTATAGAACACTGCTGTACTTAGTTTCCTTCGTCTTTTCAGACCTCAGCTATTATTTTTGAGGAAGATGGATTGAAAAGATGATAGTTTCCAGACTCTTTATAAACAATTTTACAAAGAATTGGGGATTTTCTTAGACAGGAGTCCATTTCTGTTTACTAGGAAACAGCGTCTTGCATTTTAGTCTGTAAAATGACAGAAATCTGTTCTTTGTCTCCATCCACGTCACTCTTGAGAAGTTACATGCAGTAAACTACCAATTAAAGTCCTTCAAAATCTCAAGATTGGCTTTAAAAAATCAGGAAAGCGAGCGAGGAAAAAAAAAAAACTAATAATACAATTTGTTGGATTTTTAAAATTTTTTTTCTCTGAGCTTTTTTTAAGCCTTTAGGGAGCCTTCAATCACATCCTCCTGATTTTTTCTCTCCTCAACTTTGAGGACTAGAAAATTACTTTAATTAAAAAAATTAAAATACTACTCATACTTTGAGATAATCACAGATGTTAGGGCTGGAGTCCTGATAATTAGTTAAGACTTGCAATTAAAACCACAGACGTTGGCAAGACAGCAGTTATCAAGGATCACATCCCTTTATGGCCCAGCCTACAGTTTGTTTCTTACCTTTAGGAGTAGGTGTGTAACTCTCGAAGGGTACACTGGGATTCCCAGCTGAGCTGGATGCCAGAGGACTTCCCGCAGGAGCTGGTGGGATGTGAAGGCACGGAGCTATCAGAAAGGCCTGATGGCTGCTAGGACACAGGGCCATGTCCTGTTCCCAAATGCAGTTAGTGCCAGGGATCCCATGGACCTCAGCAGAGTAGAAATGGGGTCCAACATGAGAAAAGGCTCTTTGCTTCTTGGGACTATGCTTTGTACAAAGTGCAACAGGAATGCAGATACAGTAGGGAAGCAAGTGTCAGTGTAGTTTTCACTGAAATAGGATTTTTTTTTATATTATTTTAGGTCATTGCTTACTTACTAACTCTGTAAGTGGAGGGCACATTCTACGCTGTATGACTATGGACTAAACAGTATCAAGTTCCCATAATTATTAGCAGAAACAAATTTGAAGCAAAAGAAAGTTCATTTAGGCTTTTTATTTCAAATTAAGTTATTTATTTGTACATTTCAATAAATATTTAATTTATATCTGTACATATTTATGATGCAAATTAGGCTTCTAGTCAACGTTTGCAATGATGTAACAGTTGCCATTAAGAAGTGGTCCTGCATGAAGTAATGCAGAGTAGTCAAAAGCCAAATCACTTACCTTGTTTACCCAATATTTTACCCATTGTATCTCCCCACCCCCCACCCCCGATATCGTATGGACAGGTTTTAATCCATGTCTGAGATAGAAGTGTGCAAATTTCTGTCCAAAAAGAAATTGTGTGGTGCTGGAACCGTGCACACATCCTCAGCCTTGGTGCCACAGCCTTCTGCTCTGCCGTAGATGCTGGTCACCCTCAGCATCTATAGTACCCTTGGCACCTATAGTTCCCGCTGCAGCAGGGTCTGACGGCAAAAATTAAGCATCTTTTGCCCTTCCTACAGCAAAGGCTCCATAAAGGCACCACTGCCCTTCACCCCAGCCTGGCACGTACTGTTAATTGTATGTCTCTTATCATTCTCTAATGTATAAGTGCATCGGTACCATCACAATTTGCATTTGTGACACGTCTATTCTATATAATGGCCAAGGTTTTGAAAGAAGAAAAAGAAAAAAAACTTGGGAAATAACCTCTCGATAGACCACATTTGGTGCTGTGAAATATACTCTGTTTTCTTGAACAGTACTATTGCTGTACAATTTTTTATAAAAAGTGACCAAGCTTGTATTTTCACCATTTTTAGATTTCAGGATCACCAGGCAAAGTCAGCAATAGAGCAGCATGACTTTTGTTTTAAAGGAAAACTCTTGTATTTTAAACCATTTCTATGTCTTTTAAGAAAACGTTACACTTGCGCTTCCTCAACAAACTCCTGTTACTGTACCAGGTGCTTTTTAAAATTGTTTTTTATGATGCTTTTTTTAAGAAAAAAAGATCATAACTCTGGGGGATCAAAGGTGTTTTTTTAATGAAACGATTGTGGCAATTTGATTTTTGAAATGGAGAATACTTAATTTAGTATCAATTTTTGTTAAAGACACTTTCAAATTAATTGGCCCAGGCTGTATGTTGTAAAATAATGTTCTCATATTAAGAATGTAATTATTTCCTTATTGTATTTTTTAAAAAACAAAATCATATTTAAAAAATCTCTGTGAAAAAAAAAGCATGAAAGAAACATGAAAAAAGTTTTTGTTTTATTTTTGTTATTGGATATGTTGGCAGTGCCCATTATAATTGACTGTAAATATAGTCTTTCTACTGTATTTCTCAATGTATTTAAGTTTTTCGACACACATTCAAGGAAACTTCTGTTGAAAAAAAAAAAAAAAGACCAAAATAGACCCACCTTCAAATGTGTGTCTTAGTAGCTTCAACTAACTTTATGCCTTTCTAGTTTATTCTTCAGAAAGTCTTGCAGAGTGTGAAAAAAGACTGGCACCTGGTAGGTGCGACACATCGAAGACCATTATTAATAAAGTTACCTGTCAAAAAAAGAAGTATTTGCATTGTTGTTTCTTGGTATTTGTCAGGATAAGAAGTAGGTGGCACCTCAGGACACCTGCAACAGTCATCCTCAACCAAGTACCATTCTCCCCTGCCAGTCAGTTGAAAAATGGACAGGTTACTACTAGTATTTTTTTGTTATCAGTTCTGTCCCCATTTAACTTTGTGATGACCTTCTGCAACTCGAGTGCAGTCTATCTAAGGGATAGCCTGGCAATGGCAAATGGAAGTTCAATGTATTTAATGCTCATAGCAGAAGTTACCACTTACTGAGTGTTACTGCATCAGTTTGCTTAGACATCAACGCCATTAATAAATAATGTAAAACTGTTAAACATTAAAAATTACCTCTCAGAAATTAAAGCGGATCAAAATCAAACTGTGCTAATTAACTAGCAATATAGCAATTCCTTATAGATGACTGACAGGTTAGATTGACAAGTGATAAGCCATAATTACTCCTTGTTGCTTTTCCTAGATATAACTTGTTCCCATTACACTAAAATTATTACCAAATGTCATGCTTAAATAGAAAATACATTGCTGTACTTCGCAAATTGACAGTGTAATAAAGTGAAGAATTAGTGAACAGACTGAGAAATCACTGTACTGGGGTAGAGTCAACACAAGTTTAGTACAGGAGTGTCATTGCTCATGAACTGCTAAGGGGTCTGTGATGCTGTTAGTGAGCATCCAGGAAGAGAACATAGTCTGCTTGGATTTCTTCAACACACTTTTGACAAGGTCTGTCACTAAAAAGATTTAAGTAGCTACTGGAGAAAAGGGGGGGTCGGGGGNAGGGCATAAAATCTCTATTTCCAGTGGCTTGGGTCTTTCCAGTCAGCCTTGGGATCCCACAGGGCTGGGGTCTGACCTCTGTGCATATGAGAATTATTGAAATAATTG